>JARYGA010041271.1:0-182156 GCA_030545235.1 Helianthus tuberosus
AAAAACAAGTTGGCGAAACAAAAGAATGGTCGACGAATCAGACCATCATTGGCGAAACAGATCCATTTCGTCAAAACATCGACGGAACGCAATCAGCCCAAATCAGTTTCGTCGTGGGCTTATTTGTTTGGCCCAAGTCCAAGCCCAATTCTCTGTTTCGCCGAGCCCAATTTCTGTTTCGTCGTTTTGTCTGATTCGCCGAATGAGGCGGTGTATTTAATGGGTCCATGTGTTCACTTTTTCAAACTAACACCTATTCATCATCTCCAAACACTCAAACACTCAAAAACCCCATACCTACGGTCACCCTCTCATTCATTCAAATCATCCGATTTTCATCAAAATCTCACAAAGTTAATAGGTGCAAACATGTTCATGTTTATATTTCTCATATTATGCACCGTCAGTTTTTCATCCGAAACCCTCAGAGACCCCTTTGAGACCTTGTTTTTCTTTGATTATATAAGTGTTGATGTTGAACTTATTGTGTTTTCTTTCTGTATCTGTTATATTTATGTACTAGTATGTTTGTTTGCCTTTGATTTGGGTTTTGGGTTTATGAAACAAAACAGGGGTTGTTGATTGATGATGATTTTGACTGTTTCAAAAGGGTTTTTGGATCGGAAATCATATATTGGTGTTATCAGTTGGTTTGAGTATAACAATGAGTTTGAATGTGTTTTTATTGTTAAATCTGATATTTGTTTAACCTTCAAACGGCGAAACAACAAAAACCCCCAAAAATGACGAATCGCAAAAACCCTAACTTTGGCGAATCGAACATGGCGAAACAGACACGGCGAGACAGTCGGCGAATCAGACTGTCGGCGAAACAGAATAGTCAACGAATCAGAACTGGTCAACCACCAAACTCTGTTTCGTCAAACTTGTTTTTGTTTCGTCGAAGGCTTAATCGACGAATCACAGTGGTCAACGAATCAGATCTGGTCAACTAACAAATTCTGTTTCGTCGAGCCCTTTTCTGTTTCGTCGAATAATTTCTGTTTCGTCGTCCATGCCTTAGCAGTTTTTCTGTTTTTGCTGTTTGTTCACAGTAGACATGGTTTGATAGGTTATCTGTTAAGTGGATATTTGAACTTGTATCCATACATGTCTAAATGCATAAGTAATGTAATTGTTGCTTATTATGGACATTTTCATGTACAGATGGCACAAAAGGCACCGAAAGAAGGAAAACGCAAGAAGGCGATAAAGAAGGAAAACAAAACTGAAGAGGAGATTATGTCAGAGAAGCGTCATAATCAAGTAGCATATCTGGATCCTGATGACAAGCTCACGGAATTGAAAGATATCACGAAGTGGATCAGGGAGTCACGTATTAATTATGTTGTTACATTCTCGACGCCCGTTTACAAATCACTTATCAAGGCTTTCTGGGATTCTGCAAGCGTAGTACAAGTGGATGGAAAAGATGTCATAAGGGGTCGAGTGAATAATTTGGATGTTGTTGTCTCTCCGGATCTATTGAACGAAGTTTTACAATTACAAGATCAACCGGATGCTCCATATTCAATCCCAATCATGTGTTCACGAGGCTGTTTGCTACGGATGAAGTGTACTGGAGACATTTTCGTCAAACAAATCAACAAAGGTGATCTTCCATTACGCTACAAGTTTTTATTGCATATTCTTATTCAGTGTCTCAGCAATAGACGGTCTGGATATGATATGGCTGGAGATGATCTCGTTGGTTTCATGGTTGCTTTGGTGTTAAACAAACCGTTTAGCATCTCAAAGTATATTTTCAGCAACATGAATGAAAATATGACAAGGACAGGAAGTAGAACAACCGGGAACAAGTTTTGGATGTATCCACGTTTTCTTCAAATGATTATGAATGTTCAACATCCTGACCTTCCTAAAGCTGACAATGATCTTCTGAAGATAGAGGCGATGAATTTCAACTCTTTAAGGTTAATCAAGAATCTTGCCGCCAAAAGATACAAAGAAAGCGTTCCTCCAAGGAAGCTATTTGGCGCACTTGTGAATCCTGATTATGTTGCTCCAGCAAATGATAAATGGCGTCATGATGATAGCCAATCTGACAACGAAGAGCCTGAGTTGGAAAGAAAAAGGATAGAGAAATTTGGTCCTGACCCGGTTGATTCAGATGAGTCTGGGAGTGATAGTGATGACAGTAGTGGTGAAGGCGATGATGGTGGTGATACTGGTGCTGTTGGTGCATCGAGCAAGGGTGCAGCTGGTGGTACATCAGCTAGTAGTTCTTCAGCAAGTGGCGATGATGAATCTGATTCTAGCTCTAGTGATCATATAGTCGAGCCTGGATATGAAGTGTATATCGATATACGTGGAGTGAAAAGATATAGAAAGATTAGAACTGAAGATGATCCAGCATACGTTCCAGAGGATCCTGAAGGTGAAAGAAGAACAAAAAGGAGAGCTGAGAAAGCTGCTGAAACTCAAAAGAAGAAATCAAGAAGATATTTGAGTACTTATACTAGAAAACCTGTGCCTCAAGAGCCTTCATCTGTACCTCAGGAGCCTGTACAAGAAACTCCTGTAGTTACATCAGCTACAGAAACTCCTGTAGTTACATCAGCTGCTGAAATTCCAACTGCTACTCCTCAAGCCCCTCCTGAAAGAACTATGGCTTCTGCAATCAGAGCAACCACTTCGCAGATCAGTTCTGAACGTCATAGGGTATTTTCCGGATATTCTCAAGACGAAAAGAATAGATACCTATTCACTCAACTGGAAGCAGCTGCTGATCGGATTCAGAGGCAATCTCATTTCATTAATCTCATGAAGACTGATCAACTTAAACAATTGGTGGAAATTAACAACTTGAAGTCAACCGTTGGTCAACAGCAAACGGTGATTGAGAGACAACAAGCTGAGATTGTTTTGCTTAAAGCCGAGAATGCTCGTTTGAAGGCTGCTGATGAAGAGAGAGAGAGAAGAATAACTCTATACTTCAAACACGACTTGCTGCTCTATGGGATTATCATTGTAAACAACAAGAAGTACTGAAGAAAAAGGATGATGATACGGAAGACCAAGGAAATCCTGACACTTCTGGTACATCACAGAAGCAGCCAGCCGCTACATCTTCAGAAATTATTGAAGTTCAACCACCAGTGGTCGAATCATCTCAGGGAACTTCTACTGGAAAAGTTCAACAGATCGCAGGTACTTCTTCTGTCGTAAGCAGTGCTGATATTGCTTTACAGGCTATTCATCCATTTACGGGAGAGTTACTTGAAGAAGGAGAACTAATAGAAGATCTTACTCATGAGCAATTGCTTGCTCTTAATGCTATGAGAGAAATTGATGATTCTGAGATAGATAAAATGTCGACTGAGACTGATACAACTAATGTTGAAGATATTGATGAGATCGTGTTTGAAGGCGAAGCAACAAAATCAACGTATGTTCGAAAAGATGGTACTGAATTCGCTTCGTTTGATGAAGATTGGATGAAGGAGAATATTGATGACATAGACGAGCACTTAAAGAATCGTAATTCGTCTGAAAAAGACACAGATGCATTCTCTGAATGGCGAAAACAGTTTCTATCTAAAGTCTCCAAGCCTGTGCCTGAAAAAGCTCAAGTTGACTACTTGCAATTTGAAAAGGCAAAGCCAAGTGGAAGAATTCTATGCTGGATGTTTGTTAAGGATATTCACTATGTTTCCATCAAACGTGAATACGGAATCCTGTATTTCAACTCACTGCTGAGCATTCTTTCTTTGCCATTTTATGATGTTGCTGCGTTGACAAGGCTTGAGCTTATTAATCGTTCAAACTACGATGGTGCTACTTTATTTGAGCGATTGATTAAAGTAAACAAGAAGTCGGGCTTGAAGGATGAATCATACAAGCCACAATTCCCCATCTATCAACCGATCAAGTTTACTCTTGATCCTGACACCAACACTTGCAGATACAAGCTTGTGTACCAGCCTCCGAGGGTCGTAGATAAAATCCCATTGATGCCTATGCAGCAGGATTTTCTTGAAGATATGGCATTATGGTGCTATGACTCGGACACGCATGAAGCCGTGATTGTGTTTAGAGATAATCGTGCAAATTACCGGATGTTGGATCCGATGTGGATCGTCAACATGTCTGAGGCTGACATCAGCAGATTATATCGTCATGATATTTTCTATGAAGATCAGGACGCACGTCAAGCTTTAAAGTTTCAGCGCGTAGCGTGTTTTTGCTACTACCGGGGCATACATTCGGGCAGTTGGTGGTCCGAACAACACTGAGGTGGAAGATTAGAAGACCGAAGACGAGTAACAGACAAGGGGGAATTTGTTGATGCATTTTTTAGTGTCTGTAACTAGTCTTGTACTTTATAATGTATTTTGTACGGTCTTTAACGTTTATCGAGTATGTTTAATCTACCAAGTCGGATATCCTTCTATCTGCTTGTGTACGACTTGTTTGTCTCATTTTGTTATGTAATGTTTAACTAACAATGCATGTTGCATGACAAGGGTATAATGGTCATTATGTGTTTATATATTCTATCTGTTTGTTGTCTGTTTACAGCAAACAGAACAGCTGATGCAGTCCTCGACGAAACAGGTCTGTTTCGTCGAACAACTCACGACGAAACAGACTTATGTTTAGTCATTCTGTTTCGCTGATAGTCATGACGAATCACACTTGATTCGTCGTGTAATGGGCTGTTTCAAGCCCAATGTTTGGCCCATATTCTGTTTCGCCGAGATACCTTGTGTTTCGTCGACTGTTGGGCCCAGGGACTATATAAACCAAGTCTGCTTTCACTTTGAAAGTAGATGAGATAATACCAGTAAAGAAACTCTGTCGAAATTCTGTCTAAACTGTGTTTGTATCAGTTTGTAATCGGTCCTCATCCCGTTTAATCAATCGAGTGTGTTTCATTGATTAATCCTTTGTTGTTATTGCTTTATATGTTTGATTTGGCATAGTTACGTGGATTCCGCACACGTGACCGTGTTTGCTATAAACAAGTGATTCGGTTCGTTATCGATTCTCAGATTTCGGGACCTACACTCAAGCATGCGGTTGGTTGGTCAAGATGCATATATTGTGGAGGCAGCAGGACATGAACAGCCACCTGAAAAAAATGTGGCTGAGAAGGACAATGATCAGCATGCACATTTAGACGCCACTGCTGACACAGAGGATAAGATTACTGATCAGGTAGAGAAAAGTGTAGAGATGGGTGTTAAGCTTACTGGTGAGGTTGACGGGAATGACAATGAAGGTAATATTCAGACCGCATCTTATTTGTAGGGGTCGACAAAAATCTATCCCCAACACGTTAAGCCATTTCTAAATTTTTCGAGAATGTTTATGCAGCATCAAATACTAAGACTGAGCATGAAGTGGTGGATGCAACTGATGCAAGTACGTTAGAAGCGGCGGTAGAGGAGGGGCAGCCGGACTTTAACGGTAAAAGTTTATTATGCTATAACATGTGTTAGCTATTAGGTACATTTAGTGGGCTTAACGTGTGTTAATCGTAAGAACAGTAGACGGGGTCGATGCGACGATTGATGAAGGTGGTTTAGATGGGCCTAATTGGAGTCTAGGAATGACACAAATTGGTGGTGAATTGGACGAGCCACAGCAAACCGGTATGTTCAATATAAAAGATGATTAGGATTGCTGGTTTACTTGAGTTATTTCAATATACTTATTTGCTTCGAACATGTAGGTTGCAAAAGTTCAAAGGTGTATGACATGGATGGGACCGAAACAGCGCCCGAAGGTTCCGGTAAGCTTGAATATTTTTGTTTACTGTCAAAGTGTTCAAATTGGTTGCAAAGTAACATGAATTGTTTTTTTGAATACGTGTTTAGGCGATGTGGAAACCACACCAAATATGAGTATGGTTATAATGGTAGATCCGGTGAGCTCATATGACCCCGTAATTGCTATCCATAAGGAGCAAGCTGGGGTGGAATTATTGGGTGGTGATGCGAATGAGGTGGCGGACAATTTGCCGCTAGCCAACCGTGTACGTATGTTAGCTGAATTGGGGGCCCAGAAAAGGAAGCTGCCTTTTAGAGAGAAAGTGGCAGCGGAACCAAATAGATCACCTTACTATATAAGGTTTGTTGACATGGGTCAGCCAATCACTAAGAAAGAGGCAAATCTGTGGGATTACATATACGCTGATGAATCCCCCATGCACTTCCTAAATGGGCATTCGCGTAGGAAGCGGGCAATGGAGGCAAACATGTAAGTAGAACTACCACAGGGTTTATTGTTGTATAAAAGGGGTGTAAACCATGAACCCAAATGGATCTAGTTAATTGGTTATTTTTTGATTTTTGCCGCAGGAAGGAACAGGGTACGTCGTCAGTTGATGATGTAGATAGCCCGATACACATGGCTGTGTAAGTATGGGGATACTGTTAAAAAAATGTGTTAAATTACATTAACATGTGTTAAGGTATGGAATGTAAATTTTTTTCTGTACGTATGAAACCAGGGAGTTGCTGTTTCGAAGCCCTTCCCATGTAGAAGCATCTCGGGCTATGTTCAAGAGTTTAAACGTTGGCAATGAGGTATCGGATGGTATTATCGACTGTTGGGCGGAGGTGCTAAACTTCCAAGAGAAACGAAAATCAAGGGAGGCTTACAGTAGGCTATTCTTTGGTACTAAAGTTGTGGTGAGTGATTTGAATATTGACATTATTTATGTAGATTGTTGTTTTGTGTGGAAAACTAGTCACAGTTTGCCAAGTGCTTATCCTTATTAATTTCTCTTTTGTGAAAGTTTCCGTGGATGTTAACAACTGAGAACGCTGGAGTCGAGGCGAGGATGCACAAGTTCCGGGTTGGAATAAAAGGTGGGGTTAACAGCGCTGAAAAAGATCCTGATTTTAGAAAGCACGACATTGTATTCTTCCCGATCTTGGAGCACAAACATTTTTACTTGCTAGTGTTTGAGTTACGGGACCCCGGAATTTATGTTTTTGATAATGACAAAGCCAGACAAGGACAGCCGATAGAAGATAGTGTATACTACCTCCACAAGGACACACCGTATAAGTTTGTAAGTTTTTAAAATTCAAGATGTTGTAACGTAAGTGAGATTGTATTCAAGATGTGTTTTTTATATTGAGCATGGATTGTATATGTATATGAAGAAAGATTTGTTTGTGCAATACCTTCGGGAAGTTGGGAATCCGCGAGCCGATGACATTGACTACTGCAACATCCAGCGTATGCCGGTTACTTGGGCGACCACAACAAACAAAACTGATTGTGGGGTCTTCTTAATGCGTCACATGGAGTGCTACATGGGGAAAAACAAAAGTTTTAACTGTGGGTTCAGCATGAGTGGGGCGAAGAAGATGGCGGAGGTGCGGAAGTTGAGAAGGAGGTATGCTGCGCACATCTTATGTTCAGAGGTGAACGTGCTGCTGCCTAAAATCCAGCAGGAATGCCGGTTAGAGTAACGTGTGTTAGTGGGTGAATGGTATTTACTGTAGGATAACTGAATGCGTTTAATGTGCCACCTTTGTTTTGGGAGTGTCATGTACTTTGCTTTTGGGATGTTGCTTTAAACTTATTGTGATAGACTGTCTATGCGATAGACTGTCTATGCGTATTTTGTCGATAGACTGTCTATGCGAAATTTGTCCCACTAAAACTGATGTCTAGTGTCACACCCCGACCACGTAAAACAACAAAACATGGCGGAAACATCGGGGAGTGTTGTAACAGAATTATTGTTTCATAACACATGGAAATTTAAATACTGTTTTATTGAATACACGAGTTACAATGTCTTGACAATCAAAGAAACATAATATAAATAACTAGTCTTGCATCTTTTATTGTCACTAAGGCCCATGTCCGCCTAAGTGTATCTTGATCAATCCTGTCACACCCCGACCACGTAGAACATACAAAACGTGGCGGAAACGTCGGGGAGTGTTGTAACAGAATTAATCGTTTCAAATCCATGGCAATTAAAGTTTCGTTTTATTAATCAAACATGAGAGTTTACATTGTTTAAACAAGAAACAAAGAGTACATAACAGAAATTAACTAGTTTATGTCTCGTTTTAAGTCACTAAGGCACAAGTTCGCCTAAGTATGTCTTGATAAGTCCTATACACCATCACCTGAAAACACATGTGAAAATAGGTACGTCAGCATAAAAATGCCTGTGAGATACATAGGTTTTGTGAAAATAGGATTCATGACTTATGTTTGAGAAAAATGTTTAGTCATGAACCTTGTAATTTGCTTTGTCTTGTAAATCATTTGAAAAACAATGAGTTCAGATGATATGTATAAATAAGTGAATAATGTATGGTTAAATGAATAACCATGTAAGATGAGTTTGTATAAGATAATTTGTTTGTAAATCAATGTCTTGTGAAAAGTATGTTATTTGTATAAAATGTTATATGCCATAAACTGAAATGATTCAAATAACGCTACGATATGTAATACCATACAAACACTTATATATAGGAAGTACCAGCGGCGTATCCATCATGCTTGTATCATATTACACACGCCCCGTTACTTAATCACTTACTCAAACCAAACTACCAAAGTAAAATGTTCATGTCTAATGTAAATCATGTAATATGTAACCAAAATGTAAGCATGTGATGAAATAACAAATGTACTAAATATGTAACAAATGGACATACTTAGCATGTGAACTGTACTAAGTATGCAACAATAGACATACGTAGCATGTGACCTGTACTAAGTATGCAACAATAGACATACGTAGCATGTGACCTGTACTAAGTATGCAACAATAGACATACGTAGCATGTAACCTGTACTAAGTATGCAACAATAGACATACGTAGCATATAAGGTAATGTAGGACGATGTACTAAGTAATGCACACAATGGGCACACCTAGCATGAAATGTAATGAAAACGATGTACTAAGTAATGTACACAATGGGCACACCTAGCATGAAATGTAATGAAATCATGTACTATAATGTACTACTGAACATAGAAGGTATATGATGTGAAAACATGGAAAGCATGAAAGTAACAAGTAGGCACATGTGTTCCACCCCAAAACAGTTTGGAAAACAGTAAAAGAGAGGTCTATGTACTCACTTGAGAATGCTCAGTAGTCCTTGAGTGACAACCAAACAATGCTAGAGATCACGGATATCAAACGGCACCTAATATAGGTAACTATGTTAATAAACCGGACCTAAATCGGAAGATCGGGTAGCATGAGGGTTCGTAAACCAAACGAGTAGGGGAACTCGTGTAATATGGTTTAACAAAGTCTACATACTAATTGAAACTTAACCTAAGTGCTTACGATCCATTACGACCCGTTTAGGTAGCTTATGATACTTTAACGCGTCGTTCGCGTGAAACGCGTTCGGACCGCCTAACTAGCCTTATGACAAGTGTTATATGCCTAAACATGTTATATAATCAGTTATGTGACAAAGTTTAGGTTACATATGCTTAATTACCAATTATACATGAAAAGGGTATTCTAGTAATTTACCTAAGGCATATAAACTACCTATCATACAACTACTTAACGAAGCGACCATAAGGTATAACCTCGGAAGGTTATTCCCTACCTACTATGGTCACCTAATGTATTTGGTCGGATCCTAATGATCGACCAAATGGGTCGGGTTCGAAGGTATAAGCGATTTATCAGATCGCTTACCCTACGACCCTAGACAACGTGGTAATCAGTAGGCATAGTCCCAAGGGACTATAACCAACGTGATTACACTCACGTTGCGAAGTTCAAACGAACTTCGCATTGACCATAAACTGGTCAATGTAGAAAGTAAAACAAAGTTTGACTTTCAGACTCGAAAAGACTAGAAAAACAATAAAAGAACGAAAGAATACTTACGAAGGGTCCCCGAATGCTAATCTAGATCGAAATAACTCAGGTATGAAACAATGGTTTCAACTTAGAGTCTTTAAGATCAGATTCTAGTGATTTTGAAGCAATGGGGGGTGGGGTATTTATAGTTTTCGGTCCACCGTTAAGATCGTTTCATGGAAACCGTGCTCGTATCTTGTGCGTACACTTGTTGGAAACTCATGGTAGCTAAAAATGGTCCTTATCAGCTGAATAGGCAAGTGGGAAGTGTGTGGGTGTGGTTAAAACAGCTGGAACTTGCTGACTGTTCGATCTAATCTGTTCTGGGAGGCTGAGGCGGCCCGCTTCAGGATACACCAAAACTAATGCGGGCCGCATGGGGGTTCTGATCAGAAAATAAGTTTCAAAAATGACAGTTTCAGCCCTTGCACGTGTTTAAGGCCATTTCCGACACTTCTAAGGCCCGTAAAGCCAACTTTAAGGCCCTAAAATGATGCCTAAACATTGTGGACATGAAACATGTTCAAAAATATGTCGGATGTTGGTTCGTTTGGCCGTACGAACGCGATGTTCGCTTAATTACGACGGAATGCGCATAAGCGCGAAAAACGATCCAAATGACGTGACGAATGGATTTTTCTTATTCCAAACACTAAAATAAAATATTTTAGTGCTTACATAAATTTTTGGATGTCCGGATGTGTTCAGAACGTAAGTTATGCGCGAAAGTGCAAACTTGTGCACTTTTTGACACTTTTAGTCCCTGAATGACACAAAAGTTTATTTTAGCACACCGAACCCCTCAAAGCCTATTTCTAAGCTATGTAAAGGATATTTAAGGTGTGTTTAACTTATGGTCATGTTCCAGAATGTCTGTTACAGTTCAAATTGGTATACTTTCGCAGTTTGTCAAATTTAGTCCCTGTAAGCGATTTAACTTGATTTCGGCATACCAAACCTTCCAAAACTTATTTCTAAGTTATGTAAAGGTTATTTTAGGTATGTTAAGCCTATTTCACTATTCCGGAGTGTTTTTTGCATTAAACTGGTTATATCTACGCATTAGTGCGCGTATAACCTTCCAGAAAGCGATTTAGAGCTTGAAATCGAACAAGAGTTGATATGTGCAAAAGCTACACATATTTATACAAGTCCAAAGTATGAAATACAATATTTCATTGGTTTGGCATTTGTTTGATGGTTGAAGTGACACAGGTGTTACAGTCTCCCCTACTTTAGGAAATTTCGTCCCGAAATTTAGTTTTAGAGGAAACTTGTGGAGACAGTTGTGACGGCCTTCAGACAAATCAATTGAACCCTTATGTAAAAATCTGGGCCATGTTATGTTTCTTAGCAAAGATGTCAACCCTCAAAGTGAAGTCCTTGTAGTAACAAAACATGGAGTTTTGAACTATAGACAGGAGAACATTTCCCGTGAAGAATTATCATAGGAAACTTGTGTGTGCTTGAAATCAGAATTGGGGAGTATAAGAATATATGACATTGGTCAAAGTCCAAGACTTCTCCCGTATCATTACTCTTGTCACTGTAGGTCTTAACACATGACAAAATTTCCTGTGGTTTCTGTGCACTGAATTCCATAATTATGTAGGCCTCCATAATTACGTACTTCCTTGCACAGTCCGCACAGTTCATTTCATAATGCGTATGGGAAAAACAACGAATAATCCTGTGGTGATTTAACTTGACTGCAAAAGAGTCTCTTTAACTAGGTCACCACAGGATTAGATCAACGAACAATCTCTTGAACTAGACCACCCGAGGGCCTATTTAACTACATAAACACATAATATATTTAACTAGATTGTCGAACCAATCTATTTAACTTAGATCGACGTAGGATCTCTTTAACTAGACCGCCAGAGGGCCTATTTAACTATATCAACGCATGATATCTTTAACTAGATTGTCGAACCAATCTATTTAACTTAGATCTACGTAGGATCTCTTTAACTATATCAACACATGATATATTTAACTAGATTGTCGAACCAATCTATTTAACTTAACTACCCAAGAGGAATATTTAACTACATCGACGTAGGACGTCTTTAACTAGATTGTCGAACCAATCTCTTCAACTATATCAACACATGTTGTCCTTGAACTTTGGAATAGTACTTTATAATCCAAGGGACTTAACTACAACGTAGGAGTCCATTAAGGATTTAAGATAGTACCTTTTTGAATATCCTACTACGAATCCCTCATATGAAGATAAGAAAGATTCTATGAGGATTTGGATAACGAATATCCAGTGTATACGAAAACACAAAATGCATAAACACATAGTCACATAACCACAAAATTGTTTATCTAGATCTTTAATTTGTAAGTTTTGTTTTGTTAATTACGTACATGCATTTAAAGCACACTAGGAATCCATTTCATGGATTTCATTTGGTACTTTAAACATTAGCAAGAATCTAACTATGAAGATAGAAAGATCTTCCAAAAATTCGATTTCGTTTTCAAGAAAACGCAATATTCGAATTTGGGTACAATAATTTTGAATATACGGAAATACCCTTAGATACCCTATTAAGAATTTATAATGGTACTTTGGGTATTCGTACAGAGTTGCAACTTGCGCCTTGTACTTCGTTTCCTTGGAAGAAACGGGTACTTAGGATTTTCCGTGGAAAACGCAAGAGATAATAAAATGGAAGAAATTACAGGGTAGCCTGTTCTTCAAGGAATACAGTTCCTTGATTGTCGGTATTGAAGAGGATACGTTGTTTATACAAGCCATCACATTTGTACATTGCAATGTAAAATAAAAAGATTTATTTATAAACAACACCAACTGTTTCATGGACCTTGACTACAAAAGAAAATAATACATAAGGCTTGATTATCTCTAAACAACATTGTCCTCTAGTTGGTCCGATGCTCATCCTTGCGCTGGATTCGCATTAGCAATCTTTGGGCAATTTCTTCGGAAATGGCCCATCTCGCCACAGTTGAAGCAAGGACCTCGTGGAAGACGAGCTTGAGCAGGATTTACTTGAGGTTGGTTTGGACCACCTTGGTTTGGGGTAAATCGACAAGCATTTGCCAGGTGACCGAGTCGCCCACATGATGCACATAAACGACACTGTAGGTGAGCTAAGTGGTGTGCATTACATTTGTCGCATATTGGTGCAGTACCGGCATAAGGTTTCTTTGCAGGAGGTTGAGTTGGTTGGTTGCGGGTGTTTTGGTTGGGTTGAGCAGCAATTGCACAATTCTGCGAAGCCTTACGCTTCTTAGACTTCTCAGGGGATCCAGTCTGTTCATCCATGGTCTTTGATTCCTCGATTGGCTTCTTGTCACCCTTTTGAAAAAGTTTATGCTTTCTGATCTGAGATTCAGTCAAGGTTGCAGATAGCTCAATGGCCTGCCTAACCGTAGTGGGGTTACTACCAGTAACAATATCCTGAACTGAGTCAGGGAGACCATCAATGTATTTCTCGATCGCCTTATCCAAAGGCGTAACCATGGTAGGGCACAACAGGCTCAGCTCCTCATATCGATCAGTGTATGCTCGATGTTCACCGCTGTCTTGTTTAAGATCATCGAATTCCCTTTCCAATGCCCTGATCTCGTGACGAGGACAGAATTCCTTCATCATCAGTGCTCGAAGTTCTTCCCAAGTTTGGGCCAGTGCCACTTCGGCACCCCTATCTCTCACCACACCGTTCCACCACGTCAAAGCTCGTTTCTCAAAGACACTAGATGCGAAATCTACCTTTCGCTCGTTTGGACATTGAACATGCCTGAAGGTGCTCTCTAAACTCTCGAACCATTGTAGAAGTGCAGTCGCTCCTTGAGACCCGGAAAACTTTGATGGCTTAGCCGAGTTGAACGTCTTGAAGTTGCAGAGGGCATTATTGTTGTTGATAGCTTGGTGACATTGGGCAACGATGGTCGGGATTGCAGCAGTTATTTGCTGTGTAATGATAGCTGCCAGATTGTCAATAGATACCGGATTTTCACGTCGTGGAGGCATTCTAAAAGAGAAGAACATGAAAGGAAACGAGTGAGAGAATTAGACGAAAAGAATGCGATGAAACAATTCTGATGAAAGCAAGGATAGTGGTCATTTGTTCGTTACTACAAAACAAACAAACGACACACAGTGAATAATCAAAGTAAATGGGTCAAAAAAAATAATGTATCGCGAAGACATGCTCGCCTATAAGTGAACGCTCATCCCAAGAATTCCCAGGTAAGCACAACTGGTCTCGCGTCTGATGAGATGTATACGAAGTGCTTGCCTAGACAGAAAACCCAGAATACAGGCATGTAGGATCGTGAAACGACCTAACGAGTCGATCAGAAGAGTGCTTAGACAGAATCAGAGGCGGAATTCATTGATTCTGTCTTTGTTTAGCTTGTAACACACCAGAAATACTATTTACTGTCTCTTGTATTGATCTATGAAAGATTACAGCCTTCGAGACACCTCGACAGCACTTCTGTGTCGGAAACTAACAACTGAACTGAACTCACTCAACTGATTACGCTTCAGGGTATATATAGAAGTTGGGATTTCGCTTGAGCACTGTTCAAGCGAAATCATGTTATGTGGATTTCGCTTGAACTTGCTTCAAGCGAAATCTTCTATTAATAACCCTTGAAGCGAAATCATCATTTAAACACACTAAATCATGATATTTTCTCATATTACAAGCCCTAATCTTTCAGTTCTAATCTAAGACTCGAACAAAGATGAAGTCGACAGACAACTGCACCAACAGAATCCCCCTTGAATGTTGACGGAATCTTCAGTGAGAGTCTTTAAAGTGACGACTCTTGAATCTTGATCGATCTTCTTCAGGACTTTCTCCTGGAATCAAGTACCCGGATCTTTTCTCTAGCTCTAACTTCGTCAGACTCCCCCTTTCATCAAGCTGGGATTTTCAGTCTGGGATTAGCTATCGCCTTTGAAATTAAATCCTGGCTTTTTCTCAGATTAAGTTCTCCACAGGTTCTGATACATCTCCTGGCTTTTCGTAGCAACAGGATCAGAAACCTTCATTTCTCCTACACACATCTCTCTACCAAAACATAAGTTTTTACTTAAACCAATAAGAAAAACTTACAAATAATAGTTACATCAAGTTCAAATTAATGACCCTGATTAACTAAACTCAACTTCTTTCTTAAAATCAGTTTCTTCTTTTAAACGCACGCTCCCAAACCAGTTCATCTTGTTTAGCACTTGGAATTTTGAAAATCAGTTCTCCAACATCAGTTGTCGAAAATCTTTTTGGATTTTTCAAAATATGAAACATAAATGCAATAACAGAAATTAACTGCAGAAATAAAATATGTACAAACACTATTTTTGTGAGTTTGTGTAAGAGGATCATATCAGTTTATGAGACAAATCACCAACACCGTTAAGCTTGATTTCATTTTAAGTTTTAAACGATTCACGTTGATTGACGATATTGTTGTCCACTTAAGCTCAATCTAAAAACTTTCAAAATGCTTACCGATACTTTAAGGTATATTTAGATAGCACTAAATTCTTATGGACCCCACGATCTCAGCATATCCCCTCATCATGCAATACACTAGCTCAAGTAATGCCTTTAAACTTTATCAACTGTGATTTGTGCGAAAACAAAGAAGAATGTTTAAACATTAACAATCAGGTCGATACTTCCGTATACGCAGAGAAAGTCCAATGTTTAAACAAAATAAGAAAATAAAACAAGTTGAAGTTGTTTAGGCTTTAACCACCAGGTCGATACTCCCGTATACGCAGAGGTGATCCAAAGCTTAAACGAAACACCAAAGAAAATAAAGCAGAACGTTTAGGCAACAACATCCAGGTCGATACTCACGTATACGCAGAGGATGTCCGATTCTTAAACAAAATAAAGAAATAAAACAAGTTTAAATCTTTGCAAAATAAAATGCACAATCACAGCGATTTTTTAGCAAAGTTGTGAAAGTTCACAAACTTAACCAGTTTTATGTCTTTCGACAATCAGCGATTACTGAGTAGGCACACAATCAAGAAGGACAAAACTAAGTACTATGCTTTCGACCATGTTTCCCACTAGAACTAGGCTTTTCATTTTAGATTTGTATCGTTATCGCAAATCTACTAGTCTAGCTGAGCCTATCGTCACATCTTTAATGAGACCGTTTATCACTTTTAGGCTTTACATATCTTTAGCATGCTGTGACAGTCCAACTGATTTTCTATCATTTCCTCTTTTTGACAACAAAACCCATTTTTAAATTTTTCAATGTTTTTGACATTTTCAAATTTTCAAATGTTTTTGGATTTTCTAAAATTTCTTATTTCTTACTCCCCCTAAAATGCAAACACATTTTAGGAAATTTGAAAATAAACTGTACACAACCTTGACAACTGATGAGAATTACTTCAATTCTCCATTTACTTGGCATAAACAATCAGAACTCCCCCTCACAACAAACTATTTTCCCATAGTGATTTCAAAACACTTAAGTTTGTTTTAATCAAAATGGTTTTTCCGGAAAATTAGTTTTGTTGATTTTCACAACCACTTGTAGGTTAGGGATTTCATCACATTGTTTTCTTCAACCACTTATAAAAATTTTAACATTTGTAAGATCAATCCACAAACATCACCTGTAGAAAATCAAGTACAACTTAATGTCCCTGATTTACCACTTTTAAGTCGAAATATCACTTTCGTGAATTTCTCAAGAAATGTGCCGATTCCTGTTCCACACTTAACAACCTGGGAACTCCGGCAAGTCAGTTTTTTCATTTAAACAGATTCACCCAAGCCTGACCGTTCTTGAGTGATTTTGAATTCTTGTTCAACAATGGTGGAAAATTTGCCTCATCCATTGTTAAACCTTAATTCTCAGTTTTTACCTCAACTACTGGCTCTTCTGGCTTTACCGTACCAGAATCATTGCCTGAATGTGGCTTGTCTGACTTTGATGAGCCAGATTCATCGCCGACATGTGGCTCCTTTGTTTCTGAAGAAACAGATTCATTGCCATCAACTTTCTTCTTCTTCTTTTCTTCTTTCGTCCTCAGATTTGTATCTGATGAATGCGTTTTGCTTGATTTGTCATTCTTTGGCGAGCAATACGATTTATCAGAACTTTTATCTGTTTTACCAGTTGTATCCGAGGACAAAATCCTTTCCAGATACTCTCTGGCCTTCTTTCTCTTCTTCCTCAGTCTGTCTTTTTGCCCCTGAGAAAGTTTTACCTTCGGTTCTTGAACTTTCGATTCTTGAACCTTCTGTTCTTTGGGCTTGACATTGACTGGTTTCTTCACCTGCTTCTGAGATTCAACTCTCGATCTTCTCATTGATCTCATTGAGCAATCTCTAGCAATATGACCTCTGATGTTGCAATTAAAGCATCTTCTCGTCTCATAACTCCAACTCTGGCAGTTAACAGCAATGTGTCCTTGATAACCGCATCGGTAACACACTCTGTTATCATACCAATCACCATTTTCAGCCCAAACATTTAGATCAAAGCACTGTTTGGCTTGGTGATAATCCTCTCTCCTCCTGTAAGCTTGATTTGGCCTTGAAACACTGTGGCCCGTCCTGCACCACTTTTCACCAACTATTTTTGAATTTTCATTTTTTACTTTTTGTGGTTTTTGATTGCGATTGGATGATTGATCTGATGAACTTTTATTTTCTTTTTTAACATTTTTCACATTTTTAATTTTTTGTTTCTGTTCCACTTTCTTCTTCAAAGGTTTTTGCTTAGAGCATTCTCCCTTTTCGGTTGGTTGTGGAACAGTTTTTTTAAAATTTTTCATTTAACTTCAAAGATAAATTCTTTTTGTCAATTTTTACTTTTTCAACATCAGATTTTTCATCGCAATCTTCAACTTTGACTGTTGATGCATATTTTGTCTATCGCCTTCGTCAATCTGAACTGTAGTGAAGAATTGAAGAACCGAGTCGTAAATGTCTAATATTTAGTGAAAAAGGCAAGGTGGCAAACTTGTAATTAATGAAGTTTCATTAAAGTTGCCTTGACCTATAAATAGGAAGTGTTAGTGTTATGTTTAGGACTTTTTGCTCATTTGTGACATTGGAGAAAATCTTGTAGAGAGAGAAAGTCTAGAGAGAGAAACCTCTCTCAAGTGATTGTAAAAGTCGTTTCTCAATAGAATCAAGGTTCTAGTACGTTCTCGTGTGTTCGGTCACGCACGTTCACGGATTCCGCACGTCGAACGTGTCGTTACGCAATCGAACGGTATCAAAACCGATCCTACAAGTGGTATCAGAGCTAGGAGCTCGATTGCGCTGACCAAATACATAAATTCGTACCAGAATTAAGCGAATTCAGATCCGATTTTCATCAAATTCTTCATATTCTACTACTTTTTCACGTTTTTGACGATTTTTCATCAAATTGAACGTGTTTTAACGGTCCAAATCGGATAATTTTTTAGTATAGTGTGCGAAAATACATGTTTTAAAACCCTACCAAGTTTCAAATCAAAACTCCAAGCCGTTTTGGAGTAATTCGATTTTTTGTGTCCGATTTTCTGGAAATCAGCGAGATTTCGCTTGAAATCTCACCATTTGCACAGGTCTCGCTTGAATTAATCAGATTTCACTTAAAAATTCTTGATTTCGCTTGAAGATAATGAATTTTTGAAGCGAAATCTAACATTCCGCTTGAAATTAGTGAGTGTTTGAAGCGAACTAATTGATTTCGCTTGAAAAATAGAGGTTGCTTGAAGCGAAACACACGATTTCGCTTGAATTGACGAGACTGATATCACTTGAAAAGACAACTGCTTGAATGTTGTCTGTGTCTGCTTGAAAACAGTTTGAAAAAGTTCTAATCTGTGTGATACATCAAAAACGTGGTTGTCAGTATATTGGGAAGTGGTTTATCACGAGAATTCTGAATGCATTTATCTTGATAACATCAATTTACATGTGATGATGTGGATTTACCGAACAAGACATTTATTTGAAATTGAAGTGTGCATGTGAATATATTTCTCTTGTCAGTTTTTTACATGTGACTGTTCTGATTATTAAAGTAGTTGACCACTTTGCATTAGATCACACTAATCGAAATTGAAAGGTTCAATGAAAAGTGTCGGTCATTAAATACATTCGAGAGAACCAAGATGCAGGTGAGATAAAAACAAATTAAAAAATGGTGTCGGCTGAGTGATGTATTTGGTCCAATCATATAGTTTGATTTGAGGTGTTGTAAATCGAATCTGATATCACATGATGTTAGTTTATCGGTTTATGTGATTGTGATATAGTGGGTTTGTTTTACCAATGTTGTACATAAGACAGAAAGTTGATTTTGTTTAGATCTCTTATTGAATCCCAATTTGATTCAAAGGTGTTCAAGATTAAAGTGCAACAAAGCGAGTGGCAATTCAAACTAGTCGCCACCTAATTCTAATTAGTTCTACTTGTTTGTGTTTAAAGTAATTTGTCAAGTTTCGGATATATTTTCAAAAGAATTCTTCACGTGATCTTTTGTTACCGGATTGTTGTCACTGAAACATGAATTGTGAGTCGTATCGTGTTCAGAGTCTAGCAGATATTGCACATAACAAATTTGATAATTTTACAGGTATCAAGGGAGAGTCTACAAAAGAATTGATTGAAAGATACTGCCATCTAGTTTTGGAAATGGGAAGATTGAAGATAACCAAAACTAATGAGGAATGGATTGACAAGTTGGTAAAGGTTTTACCGGGTGATATATGGAGAACGTATTTGTTAGATTTGAAAGAGAGATATTTAGACGTGACTTTGAGTATGTTTATCGAGAAAATCGAAGTTCAAGAACTTGAGGCCCAAAAGATTAGAAATACGAAATCTGAAGAAAATGATCAAATGATAGAGAAGCTAGTTGATGAAATTTCAGCTTTGAAGGTTGAGAAGAAAGCTGATGATGAACAGATTCTGGAGTTGCAAGTGAATTGTGAAAAGCTGAAAGTTGAAAATGACAAACTGTTAAATGACATGAACAGTTTGACATTGGAAAACAAAGTTTTGAAAGAAAAGGAAAAAGATTTTGAAAATGAAAATTTGAAAATTGAAAAAGATTTTCAAAATCAAATCAAGATTCTAGAAGATGAGAGAGATATTTTTGGTAAAGATAATCTTGAAAAACAAATTGAAATCAATTCTCATCTTGCTAAAATCATTCAGCTTGAAAAAGAAGCTAAAAGTGATCGGATTAAAATTGCTGAGTTAGAAAGTAAGTTGAAAGGTTTTGTGATTTCTGCACCTTATGTGTGTCCAGAACCGATCAATTCAGATTGTGATGAGAAAACTGATGATGAAAATGAAAAAATTGAGAAAAAATTCCAAGGAACTGTTCTGCAATCGACTGAAAAGGGTGAATGCTCTATGCAAAAACCTTTGAAGAAGAAAGTGGAACAGAAACAAAGAGTTAAAAAATCAGAAAATGTTCAAAACCAGATTAAAAACTCATCAGTTCAGTCATCCAATCGTTATAAAAAACCACAAAAAGTTGAAAATTTAAACTCACAAAAAGTTGGTGATATGTGGTGCAGGTTTGACCATAGTGCTTCAAAGCCAAATCCAGCTTTCAGGAGGAGTGATGATTACCACAAAGCCAGACAATGCTATGATCTGAGTGTTTGGTGTGAAGGTGGTGAATGGTACGATAACAGAGTGTGTTACTCTTGTGGTAGTCAAGGACACATTGCTGTTAACTGCCAGAATCAGTGGTTTGAGACGAGGAGATGCTATAACTGCCAAATCAAAGGACACATTGCAAGAGATTGCCCAATGAGATCAACTGAAAGATCGAGGGCTGCATCTCAGAAAAAGGTGATAGAATCAGTCAAAGTCAAAGAAAAGCCCAAGGAACTGAAAGTTTCAGAACAGAAAGTGAAAGAACAGAAAGTGAAGCTTTCACAAGGGCAGAAAGACCGACTGAGAAAGAAAAGGAAGAAAGCGAGAGAGTATCTCGAAAGGATTTTGTCCTCGGATACAACTGGTAAAACAGATAAAAGTTCTGGTAAATCGTCTTGCTCGCTAAAGAATAGTAAATCAAGCAAACCGCATTCATCAGATACAAATCTGAGGACGAAAGAGGGAAAAGAGGAGAAGAAAGTTTGTGGCGATGAATCTGTTTCTTTGGAAACAAAGGAGCCACATGTCGGCGATGAATCTGGCTCTTCAAAGTCAGACAAGCCACATTCAGGCAATGATTCTGGTATGGTAAAACCAGAAGAGCCATGTGTTGAGGTAAAAATGGAGAATTCAGGTTTAACAATGGATGATGTAAACTATCCACCATTGTTGAACAAGAATTCTAAATCACCCAAGGACCGTCAGGCTTGGGTGAATCTGTTTAAATGAAAAACCTGACTTGCCGGAACTCCCAGGTTGGTAATTGGGGAGTAGGAATCGGCACATTTCTTGAGAAATTTCACTCTGGTGATTTTTCGCCTTACAAGTGGTTAATTAAGGACATTGAGTTGTACTTGATTTAACTATCTTACAAGTGGTAACTGTGTTTGTGATAAACCTACAAGAAGTTGAAATCAATATGATGATTAACCCCAAGTTTGTGAAACGGCACACAAAACTAATTTTCTGGAAAAACCATTTTGATTAAAACAAACTTAAGTGTTTTGAAATCATAATGGGAAAATAGTTTGTTGTTAGGGGGAGTTCTGATTGTTTATGCCAAGTGGATGGCGAATTGAGGCAATTCTCATCAGTTTGTCACTTTACTTTGTACAGTTTATTGCATTTATTTTCAAATTTTCCAGAAAATCAAAATTGAAACATATTTTGATTTTAGGGGGAGTAAAAATTTTAAAAAAATTAGAAAATTTGAAAAGTCAAAAATTTTGAAAAATTCAAAATGAGTTTTGTTGAGAACAAGAGGAAATGATAGTACATCAGTGGACGATCACAGCATGCTAAAGAAATGGAAAGTTAAAATGTGATAAACGGTCTCACTAAAGATGTGACGATAGGCTCATCTAGACTAGTAGATTTGCGATAATGATACAAACCTAAATGAAAAAGCCTAGTTCTAGTGGGAAACATGGTCAAAAGCATAGTACTTAGTTTTGTCCTTCTTGATTGTGTGCCTACTCGGTAATCGCTGATTGTCGTAAGACATAAAACTGGTTAAGTTTGTGAACTTTCACAACTTTGCTGAAAAGTCGCTGTGATTGTGCATTTTATTTTGCAAAGATTTAAACTTGTTTGATTTCTTTATTTTGTTTAAGCATCGGACATCCTCTGCGTATACGTGAGTATCGACCTGGATGTTGTTGCCTAAACGTTCTGCTTTATTTTCTTTGGTGTTTCGTTTAAGCTTTGGATCACCTCTGCGTATACGGGAGTATCGACCTGGTGGTTAAAGCCTAAACAACTTCAACTTGTTTTATTTTTCTTATTTTGTTTAAACATTGGACTTTCTCTGCGTATACGGAAGTATCGACCTGATTGTTAATGTTTAAACATTCTGCTTTATTTTCGCACATATCACAGTTGATAAAAGTTTAAAGGCATTACTTGAGTTAGTGTATTGCATGATGAGGGGATATGCTGAGATCGTGGGGTCCATAAGAATTTAGTGCTATCTTAATATACCTTAACGTATCGGTAAGCATTTCGAAAGTTTTTAGATTGAGCTTAAGAGGACAATTATATCGTCAATCAACGTGAATCGTTTAGAACTTAAAACGATTAAAAGCTTAACGGTGCTTGTGATGTGTCTCATAAACTGATATGATCCTCTTACACAAGCTCACAAAAATATGTTTGTACATATTTCATTTCTGCATTACATTTCTCTTTTATCAAAATCCAAAAAGATTTTATTGTGTTTTAGCCTAATTTTTGAAAAATCCAAAAAGATTTTCGACAACTGATGTTGAAAAGTTGATATTCAAAATCTCAAAGGCTAAACAAGATGAACAATTGGTTTGGTTAAGATGATGAGAAGTTGAAAGATAATCCTCAAATGTTTAGATGATTCATTAACTTGAATCACAATATTGTGTGTTATATGATTGTCTTACAAGAGGTTGAGATGTGTAGGTTTTTGATTCTTTGGCTACGGAAAGCAAGGCGTCGATCCCAAAAGCACGGAAGCTTGACGAAAGGGGGAGCCAGAAAATACGGAAAGCCAGGTGTCGATCCCAAAAGCACGGAAGCTTGACGAAAGGGGGAGCCTGAAGAGACTACCGAAAGGGGGAGCTGAAGCTAAAAACAGATCCACCGGGATTCTGTTAAAGCAAGAGGAAGTATGTGTTTGCTGAAGTAAAGAAGAATCAAGAGAGAGAGAAAGACAAGTCACTACAAGTTTGTCTAAGGATTAACTTCGGCAATATCCAAGGGGGAGATTGTTGATGCATATTTTGTCTATCGCCTTCGTCAATCTGAACTGTAGTGAAGAATTGAAGAAACCGAGTCGTAAATGTCTAATATTTAGTGAAAAAGGCAAGGTGGCAAACTTGTAATTAATGAAGTTTCATTAAAGTTGCCTTGACCTATAAATAGGAAGTGTTAGTGTTATGTTTAGGACTTTTTGCTCATTTGTGACATTGGAGAAAATCTTGTAGAGAGAGAAAGTCTAGAGAGAGAAACCTCTCTCAAGTGATTGTAAAAGTCGTTTCTCAATAGAATCAAGGTTCTAGTACGTTCTCGTGTGTTCGGTCACGCACGTTCACGGATTCCGCACGTCGAACGTGTCGTTACGCAATCGAACGGTATCAAAACCGATCCTACATTGACATTGTCAAAGTTTGTGACATTGTCACTTATTGGAACGGAATTGATTGGTTTTGGACAGGGGAACTCAGATGAAGTCACAAAACCTTTCAATTTCTTTTCAAGTTCATCAATCTTGAATTTCAAATTTTCAGCTTCGTTTTCAAGCTGAGAGATTCTTTCAAGATGAGACTTGATTGATTTCTCATTCTCATTTTTCATGTTTTCAAGAACAGACTTTTCATTTTCCAAAACTTTTATCTGTTCTTGAAGTTTTGTTTCATTTGCTTTCAGATTTTTGTTCTCAAGCTTGATCCAGAAATCTTCATCTTCTAAAAATTTCTGTTTACTTTCAAACTCTTTTTCTTTTTCTTTAAAAACTTTGTTTTCTGATGTCAAACTGTTCAAATTACCCAACAGTTTGTCATTTTCAGTTTTCAACTTCTCACAATTTTCTTTTAGAATAAGAATCTGCTTATCATCAGCTTGCTTCTCATTTCTCAACTTCTCGACTTCCAGTGTCAAACTTTCCGCATCTTTCAAGAGTTTGTCATTGTCAATCTTAAAGTTGTCACATTTGGAGCACACTGATTCTGAACTTGAAGATCCAAGCTTCACAGATTCTTCATTCTTTTGAACTTGTTCTGTCTCCGTCTTGTATGTTCCTGCACAAAAGAGTTTAACGAAATCAAAAGGATTCAAATTTTCATAAATATAATATTTCCTTTTAATATCATATTTCAAAATATTCTTTGTTGCAAGACACACACGAATTCTTCTATCTATTTCAGCAATTACATTCAATTCCAATTTTTGTAAATTCTTTTCCATTTCATTCAAAAACTCCTTTTTTTTCTTTTCTTCCTTACGACACTCTGCATGAACCTCATTAAAGAACTGATGTGGATTAAGCTCTTGGAAAAAATCTTTTCTTTTTAGCTCAACCATGAATTCATCCCATTTAGCAGGTAATGCAGTTGTTAATTTTAATATATGTTCATCAGTTGACATTCTAATACCCTTACTCCACAAATTGTCCGTTAGAACTTTAAATCGTGTTTCCATCTCATCCAAAGTTTCATTCTTTTGGCACATGAAATATTCATAACTTTTTACCCAAACATCCACATCTACATTCCTGTGACTACTGTCCACAGTTCTCATATACCAACAATTTAAATTTTCAAGATAATTGTTTTCCTTCTCATCAAAACTCATTGTCAATTTTCTAAAACAATATTCACTCAAACAACCTTCAAGCGAAATACCTGCAAACAAATCTTCAAGCGAAATCAAAAGTTAACAACAATATCAGTTCAAGTGAAATACTTCACCTGAAGCGAAATCAGTTATTTGATTTCAAGCGAAATCAAATGTCTAATTAACTCAAGCGAAATCACGATTTCGCTTCAATCACTCAAAAACCTTTCAAGCTAAATCAGACTTTCAAGCGAAATACTTGATTTAGCTTCAAAACACTTCAAGCGAACCTCAACCTGAAACTCCTGAAGCGAAATCTAATCAATTCTTCAAGCGAGACCTATATTTCAAGCGAAATCAACCTCTCAATTTCGCTTGAATCATGCTGACATCATCACGTCGATCTGATTTTAGCAAAATTGATCAAATTCTAGGCCGATTTTAGGTCTGAATCTTTCAAGGATTTGTTAATTCAATATTTCGCACACTATATACGAAAATCAGTCCATTTTAACCATGAAAACTTGATTAATTTTTAAAAGAAGGTGTAGAAGTCAGAATTTTCCAGCGAAAACGAGCTAAACAGTAAGAACTCTTCCTCCTGAGCTCTGATACCACATGTAGGATCGTGAAACGACCTAACGAGTCGATCAGAAGAGTGCTTAGACAGAATCAGAGGCGGAATTCATTGATTCTGTCTTTGTTTAGCTTGTAACACACCAGAAATACTATTTACTGTCTCTTGTATTGATCTATGAAAGATTACAGCCTTCGAGACACCTCGACAGCACTTCTGTGTCGGAAACTAACAACTGAACTGAACTCACTCAACTGATTACGCTTCAGGGTATATATAGAAGTTGGGATTTCGCTTGAGCACTGTTCAAGCGAAATCATGTTATGTGGATTTCGCTTGAACTTGCTTCAAGCGAAATCTTCTATTAATAACCCTTGAAGCGAAATCATCATTTAAACACACTAAATCATGATATTTTCTCATATTACAAGCCCTAATCTTTCAGTTCTAATCTAAGACTCGAACAAAGATGAAGTCGACAGACAACTGCACCAACAAGGCATTCACCCTTCCAGTTTGCACGTGTTCACATTATTAAAAACCCAAAACCTTGACGAGATTTTGAAAACTCAAAGGGGTTCAAAACCATATAACAGAGGGTTCAAAACCTTACAATAGAGGGTTCAAAACCTAGAAATTAATCATCCTAGAACAGATGATTAGTTTTCGAAGTGGTCTTGAAATTTATGTTCTTCTTGTGGTCGTCGCCTAAGGTGGAAGAGAAAGGCTTGAAGATACCATATCTCGCCTCATCTCTGACACTGAAAAGAAGAACTCGGATCGATTTCAACAAATGGAATCGAATTTCAGAAACCAACAAGCTAGTATTCAAAACGTTGAAAAACAATTAAATCAACTAGCTCAAAATTTCTCCGAGAGACCACAAGGCGCATTACCCAGTAATACCGAACCAAACCCAAAGGCACAAGTCCATCTCATCACATTACGAAATCGAACCGTGGGTCCCGAGGATGCTCCATTGCCGCCAAATGAAAGAAGTCATTCTGGCCAGCCTGTGACTCCTCCTGCGCCAGAAAAGGCTTCTACACCAATTCAAGAGCCCACCAAGAATCCTCCAATCCCGTACCCCGGTAGGTTAAATCGTCAAAAGACCGATGAGCAATTCGCAAAGTTCGAAAGTTTACTAAAACAATTGCATGTTAATATTCCTTTTATTGAGGTCCTAACCCAAATGCCTAAATATGCAAAATTCATGAGGGATTTCCTCACTCACAAAAAGAAAATTGAATCATTGCAATTAGTTAACCTAGGCGAAGAATGCTCAGCTCTAGTACTCAACAAACTTCCACAAAAGAAAATCGACCCCGGGAGCTTCACAATCCCTTGTTCGATTGGGAAGTCCCCCGTCCGAAATGCTTTGGCCGATCTTGGGGCTAGCATCAACCTCATGCCCACCTCAATGTTCAAGCGACTCGGCCTAGGAGTAACAAGCCCTACAAAGATGAGCATACAACTCGCCGACAGGTCCGTCAAGTTCCCACATGGGGTCGCCGAAAATTTGCTAGTCAAGGTCGACAAATTCGTTTTTCCAACCGACTTTGTTATCCTAGACATGGAGGAAGACACCGAGGTCCCCCTCATCCTCGGGAGACCATTCTTAGCCACCGCTCAAGCAGTGGTGGATATGAATGACGGAACTCTAACATTGAAGTTTGGGGATGAGAAAGTGAAATTTGAATGTGGAAAAAGAGTAGAGGAAGAAGATCCGGTCAACTACATGAAGGTCATAGACTCAAGCTTGGATGACGCTCTCCGACGGTGTAACATGGGATGCAACACATCCCACTTGGGTAACATATGACCAGGCATTGGGTCTAGCCAAGGACCCTTATAAACGTGGCGCACCATGGAGGCATTCCACGGAACTATCCTTAGTTTAATTTAGATTAGTTTTTATGTTTTCTAGTTAGTTTAATTTTCAGGAATAAAACACACTCATGGTGGTAAAGGATGAAAAGGGGAACGAGAAAAATGATCCCATGCACAAGAACGAGGCAACCCGACAATTTTCTCACTTTCAGAAGGTTCAACACGGGCCGTGCCCAACCAACACGGCCCCGTGTTGAACCACCTGCAGAAAACGCCCAGTACAGGTAACTGGGCACGGGCCGTGTTCACCCAACACGCCCCCGTGTCCAGACTTCTGTTTCTATTATTTCAATTTTGTTACTGGCACTTGAAAACGGGGCCATGCCCGGATAACACGGGGCCGTGTTCAGTGCCCAGTAACACAAATTTTTGCTTTTTAAACACTATTTTACACATCTAATCAACCTAAAAATTTAATTTTGGGACACATTGAGGACAATGTGTAATTTAAGTGTGGGGGGGATGCTAAAACCTTGAATTTTGCAAGTCCTAAATACAAGCCTTACACAAAACTCTATTGGAACCGCTAATCACCCCAAATTTTTTCAAAAATTTCATTTTTTTTTTTTTTTTACTTGTCTAGGTTTAACTCGGGAAATTCAAGCTCTCAAAAAGGTTATATTTTTACAAATTTACAACCGATAGCGTAGTGATAAAAAGAACCAACATAAGAAAATTATGAAAAGGCATGACAAACTTATTTAAAATTTGATTATATATACTTGATCACATAAAAACTCATTCCCACAAAAGTGAGTTTTGAGCCTTTATTGAGCACACAATTCCATATCATTTGACTAAATGCTCATTTTTCGTTTCTTGTGTGAATAGCCGCTTGGTTCTTACGACTCTAGAACTTGCCATGACAATACATTCCCGGTCCTTATCAACTTAAACCCGAGTAAGTAAATGATGGAGGCATTAGGACTAACATTTTTTTTTCTACACCATTATTTTTCTTTTTCTTTTACCACCTACCCAAAAAATCCCCCTAGTTAGCCCCTTTGAGCCTAAACCTTTTCATTTCATCACCCAAAACAAAAAACCTTTCACCCACCAAAACCTTTTTCATTTTTTACCCTTTATTTTAGTAACAAGTTCGGTTCTTCGAAAAAAAAATTTATTTTTAATGAAGCAAAAAAAGAAAATAAACAAACAAAGTAATCAAAAATAACTTTGTTTGAATAAAAGCTTCATTAAAAATAAAGAGTTGAAAAAAAAAATATACGAAAACCGACGCTTGTTACGCTTTTTTTTTTTTTTTTTTTTTTTTTTTTTTACTAACCACTAACCCAATCACCTACCTTTAACCCTAGCCAACCCTTAACCCACAAAGTCCTCTTGATATCTACAAAGGTATAAAAGTTAAAAAGGAGGAGGATTGATTTTTTGGCAAGCCTATGGTAGGAATAAGTTCCGTGCCGCTCTCGAGTGATTCACTAAAAATACACCTTCGGCCGAGTGTGAGTGATTTCCCCGCGAGGTATGTGAACTTGTATATAAATAGAATTTTAAAAAGGCATGTTATGCCCAAATAAGTAATTTCTTTTATGAACAGTTCTAAATAAATCATTACGAATAGGAGTGTAAATAAATAAAAATAAAACCCCAAAAAGATCTTGGAAATCCCGACACTCTATGACAAGTCCAAAACCTTCTCTTCTACCTATTCCATTTGGGAGTGTAAGCCAAATATTAAAGAGTTTTGCTTGAGGACAAGCAAAAGTTCAAGTGTGGGGGTATTTGATGTGTGTAAAATGCAACATATAAATTACATCAAATAAGGCATAAAACTAACCCTTTTTTAGTACTAATATTGGAAAAAGAGTGTTTTTGTCTTCCTTTTGTATTTTCAGGATTAAATGAGCTCAAAAACGCAAAAGAAGCAAAAAGACAGCTAAATCCAACATAAATACAAGAAAAGGAACATTAGTGGATTGCCCGAACCCTCAACGGCACCTTCCAAAGCAAAATAGAGAAAACAGAAGGCTGAACACGCCCCGTGCTCAGCCAGCACGGGGCCGTGCCCAAGAAGCAGCAGAAAAGACAAATCTATAGAAGCTTCTATTGCCCACCACGGGCCGTGCTCAGCGGACACGGGGGGCGTGCCGAAAGTACTGCAGGCGCATTAATTGTAATTGCGAATTACAATTAATGAAGAGAGAGAGTGTCAGACGGGCACGGGGCCGTGCCCAGCGAACACGGGGCCGTGCCCAGGCTTCTGTTCAGCCTATAAATAGGAGTGCTTGGTTTCATTGCAACTCATCCCTTGGCACACCACCTCTCTCACACTTCATCCACCACCCACCACCATCACAACACCATCATCCACCACCATCATCCATTGTCCATCATAGAGTGTGTGAGTCGTCTCGGGATCCAAGATTGATCGTAAGAGTTCTTGACAATCAAGGCCATGTTTGCCTAAGTCTCTTACATCACTTGGTGAAGACAAAGTGTCTAGTATAATACTTTTTATTTCTAATCTTTTGCACTTTTTATTTGGTTTTGTATTAATGACTTTAATAACTAGTTACTTATGTTGAAGGTGATCTTTCCTTATCGTTTGTCTGTGGTGTCTTGGCATTATTTTACTGTCTATATAAAATAAAGGATTTTCACCATTCATATCTCCACGGTCTATATGGAGGTATGTTGGCTACCTGGTAGGGGGTTAAGGGAACGGTTTGGTAAAGGTCTTGCCATTGTTCAGCGTTTAGAGGTCCTGCAATGGACCTGGGTCAAATTTAGTAGGACCTCCTTCAATACTTCACGGTATTGGATGGCGGGGGTCCAAACTCTTTGATCCCCTCATAAGTTAACTACTATTAATACTATAACCCGGCTATTTAGGACTGTATCCCTGCTGACTCAGACTACTTAGTCGAGGGTAACGTCACCGCCAAAAGCGGGGCCTACCACAATACTGCATTAATAACTTAATTCATTATCTTCCAATAATCCACCCCTTTAGGATTGTATCCCTGCTGACTCAAACTACTGGGGTGAGGGTAACGTCACCTTCAAAAGAGGGGCCTACTACAATAACTAAGATAATCTCTTAATTATGTGCAAAAGTGCGGAAATAATCAAAGGTTATACTAGATACGAGTCGGAACCAAGTGATTCATCTTGTCTATCTGTTTTTATTTTTATTTTTATTTTCAGCATTTTAGTTAGTTTTTATTTTTTAGTTTAAAAACATTTTTCTAAACTTTTATTTTGGTTAGACGTTGAGGATAAACCAGTACTAAAAGCTCTTATGTCCTTGGACGACCTCGGTATCTTACCAACGCTATACTACACTCAACGATGGGTGCACTTGCCCATATGTGTGTTTAGTGTTAGTGAAATATCGTGTTTTATAAATTTAAAACTTGGCTAAAATAAGTGTTAAAAAGAGCTTAAAATATACACCTAAAATATACGACACTTCACACGCATCAAGTTTTTGGCGCCGTTGCCGGGGACACAAGGATTTTAAGAAAGTTAGGAATCAACGGCCTAATCATCTTTTATTTTTCTTTTTTATTTTTTTAGGATTTTCTTAGTTTTTCAGCTTCTGCAGAGCTCAGCACGGGCCGTGCCCGGTCAGACACGGGCCGTGCCCAGCAACCATCACTGGCAATTTTTGTTTTCTGAGTTACAGAGAGCTGAACACGGGGTCGTGTCGGTGCAACACGGGGTCGTGTCCAACTCCCAGTAACAGGGATCCAGAAATCAATTACTGCAACTCTGAACACGGGCCGTGTTCATTGAGCACGGGGCCGTGGTGAATATTCTGACCAGCGTTCTTTTCTGTTTTTACTGCAGGATTTGGAACCCAGGCGCCACATCTGGACCTCCTACGTAGTGCATGAGCTCCAGTTCTAGTAGAGACATAAAAGAACCCCTAGAAGAACCCGAGCGCTTTCTCAGAAAAAGGCTAAAAGCTAAAAATCAAGAGAAAGTTTCGGGGGACCCACTTCCAATGGCGGACCAACGTACCCTCATGGATTACCTACGGCCTACCGTAGGCAATCTTGGCGCCGCTATCAAGTGTTATCTGCCTAAACATGTTATATAATCAGTTATGTGACAAAGTTTAGGTTACTTATGCTTAATTACCAATTATACATGAAAAGGGTATTCTGGTAATTTACCTAAGGCATATAAACTATCTATCATACAACTACTTAACGAAGCGACCATAAGGTATAACCTCGGAAGGTTATTCCCTACCTACTATGGTCACCTAATGTATTTGGTCGGATCCTAATGATCGACCAAATGGGTCGGGTTCGAAGGTATAAGCGATTTATCAGATCGCTTACCCTACGACCCTAGACAACGTGGTAATCAGTAGGCATAGTCCAAAGGGACTATAACCAACGTGATTACACTCACGTTGCGAAGTTCAAACGAACTTCGCATTGACCATAAACTGGTCAATGTAGAAAGTCAAACAAAGTTTGACTTTCAGACTCGAAAAGACTCGAAAAGCAATAAAAGAACGAAAGAATACTTACGAAGGGTCCCCGAATGCTAATCTAGATCGAAATAACTCAGGTATGAAACAATGGTTTCAACTTAGAGTCTTTAAGATCAGATTCTAGTGATTTTGAAGCAATGGGGGGTGGGGTATTTATAGTTTTCGGTCCACCGTTAAGATCGTTTCATGGAATCCGTGCTCGTATCTTGTGCGTACACTTGTTGGAAACTCATAGTAGCTAAAAATGGTCCTTATCAGCTGAATAGGCAAGTGGGAAGTGTGTGGGTGTGGTTAAAACAGCTGGAACTTGCTGACTGTTCGATCTAATCTGTTCTGGGAGGCTGAGGCGGCCCGCTTCAGGATACACCAAAACTAATGCGGGCCGCATGGGGGTTCTGATCAGAAAATAAGTTTCAAAAATGACAGTTTCAGCCCCTGCACGTGTTTAAGGCCATTTCCGACACTTCTAAGGCCCGTATAGCCAACTTTAAGGCCCTAAAAGGATGCCTAAACATTGTGGACATGAAACATGTTCAAAACTATGTCGGATGTAGGTTCGTTTGGCCGTACAAACGTGATGTTCGCTTAATTACGACGGAATGCGCATAAGCGCGAAAAACGATCCAAATGACGTGACGAATGGATTTTTCTTATGCCAAACACTAAAATAAAATAATGTACTAAGTATGTACTAAATGGACATATGTAGCATAAAACACAATGAAATCATGTACTATAAATGTACTAATAAACATAGCAAGTATATGATGTGAAAACAGGAAAACATGAAAGTAACAAGTAGGCACATGTGTTCCACCCCAAAACAGTTTGGAAAACAGTAAAAGAGGGGTCTATGTACTCACTTGAGATTGCTCAGTAGTCCTTGAGTAACAACCAAACAATGCTAGATATCGCGGATATCAAACGGCACCTAATATAGGTAACTATGTTAATAAACCGGACCTAAATCGGAAGATCTGATAGAATGAGGGTTCGTAAACCAAACGAGTATAGAGACTCGTGTCATATGGTTTATCAAAGCCTACATACTAATTGAAACCTAACATAAGTGCTTACGACCCATTACGACTCGTTTAGGTAACTTATGTTACTTTAACGCATCGTTCGCGTGAAACGCGTTCGGACCGCCTAAATAGTCCTATGACAAGTGTTATATGCCTAAACATGTTACATAATCAGTTATGTGACAAAAGTTTAGGTTACATATGCTTAATTACCAATTATACATGAAAAGGGTATTCTGGTAATTTACCTAAGGCATATAAACTACCTATCATACAACTATTCAAACGAAGCGACCATAGGGTATAACCTCGGAAGGTTATTCCCTGCCTACTATGGTCACCTAATGTATTTGGTCGGATACTAATGATCGACCAAATGGGTCGGGTTCGAAGGTATAAGCGATTGTTTAGATCGCTTACCCTACGACCCTAGACAACGTGGTAATCAGTAGGCATAGTCCCAAGGGACTATAACCATCGTGATTACAATCACGTTGCGAAGTTCAAACGAACTTCGCATTGACCATAAACTGGTCAACGCAGAAAGTCAAACAAAGTTTGACTTTCAGACTCTAAAAGACTCGAAAAGCAATAAAAGAACGAAAGAATACTTACGAAGGGTCCCCGAATGCTAATCTAGATCCAAATAACTCAGGTATGAAACAATGGTTCCAACTTAGAGTCTTTTGGATCAGATTCTTGTGAGTTTAGAAGTGAAGTGGGTTGGGTATTTATAGTATTCGAAGAACCGTTAAGATCGTTTCTTGGAAAAGGGGGCACGATCAAAGCCGTACACTGGTCGGAACCTTATGGTAGCTCATTTGCCACTCACCATAGGAAATTGACACTTGGATTTGGGATTGGGGGTGCAAAACAGCTGCAAACAGGCTGTTAAACATTGAATCTGGTCTGCAGAGGCTGAGGCGGCCCGCTTCAGGATACACCAAAACTAATGCGGGCCGCATGGGGGTTCTGATCAGAAAATAAGTTTCAAAAATGACAGTTTTGGTCCCTGTTGTGTATTTAAGCCATTTCCGACACTTCTATGGCCCGTAAAGCCAACTTTAAGGCCCTAAAATGATGCCTAAACATTGTGGACATGAAACATGCTCAAAAATATGCCGGGTGTTGGTTCGTTTGGTCGTACGAACGCGATGTTCGCTTAATTACGACGGAATGCGCATAAGCGCGAAAAACGATCCAAATGACGCAACGAATGGATTTTTGGCAAGCCAAACACTAAAGCATAATATATTCATGCTTACATAAATTTTTGGATGTCCGGATGTATTCAGAACGTAAGTTATGCGCAAAAGTGCAAACTTGTGCACTTTTTGACACTTTTAGTCCCTGAATGACCCAGAAGTTTATTTTAGCATACCGAACCCCTCAAAGCCTATTTCTAAGCTATGTAAAAGATATTTATGGTATGTTTAACTTATGGTCATGTTCCGGAATGTCTGTTACAGTTCAAATTGGCATACTTTCGTAGTTTGTCAAGTTTAGTCCCTGTAGGCGAATTAACTTGTTTTTGCCATACCAAAGCCTTCAAAACTTATTTCTAAGTTATGTAAAGGTTATTTAATGTATGTTAAGCATATGTTGATGTTCCGGAGTATTTGTCGCATTAAACTGATTATATTTACGCATTAGTGCGCGTATAACCTTCCAGAAAGCGATTTAAAGCTTGAAATCGAACAAGAATTGATAATGTGCAAAGGAAACACATATTTGTACATGTCCCAAGTATGAAATACAATATTTCATTGATACAATATTTTTTTGATGGCCGTGGAGGCACAGGTGTTACAGTCTCCCCTACTTTAGGAAATTTTGTCCCGAAATTTTATTTAAAGGAGACTTGTGAGAGTTTAAAACATGAAGTTGAAAAGATCGAACAACATTGGTTAGGGTTCTGAACTTCTAGTAACTTTAATAACATCATGCTTGCAATGTAAGAGGGATACTTATATACAAGTATATGAAGCGTCATTGGTGCGTCCACCGTACCTCCATTACATCGTTCTCATTTTGTTATTGTTATCACTTTCGGTTCTTACACATAATAAATCTTACTGTGGTTACCGTGCACTGAATCTCATAATTATGTACGCGTCCATAATTAGACAATTCCTTGCATAGTTCACACAGTCTATTTTATAATGTGTAGGGGAAAACCAATGAACAAACCTGTGATGAGTGTGACTAGACCACCATAGGGTCCCTTTTATTAAATCAATAAATGATTTTAATAGACAACCAAGGAGTCTTTTCAGCTTATATCATCACATGTCATTCTAAACCAGACTTTTGAATCAATCTTTTTTACTGGACCACTAAAAGGGTCTCTTATGAAACATGGAATGGTACTATATAACCCAAGGGTCTTAACTATTACATAGAAGCCCAATAAGGATTTAAGGTAGTACCTTTTTGAATATCCTACTACGAATCCCTCAAATGAAGATATGAAAGATTCTACGAGGATTTGGATAACAAATACCCAGAGTATAAAACACAAAATGCATAAAGGAAAACACAAGACGCATAACACATAGTCATATAACCACAAGGATTGTTTATTTAGATCTTTAATTTGTTAATTTGTTTTGCTAACAGAGCACATGTATTTAAAGCACCCTAGGAATCCATCTCGTGGATTTCATTTGGTACTTTAAACATTATCAAGAATCTAACTATAAAGATAGAAAGATTTTTAAAAGAAAAATTCGATTTCGATTATAAGGAACCGAAATGTTCGAATTTAGGTACAAAAGGAATCCAATTAATGATTCTGATTTGAATGATAATCATCCACAAGGGTCTAAATGTAAAGATAAAAAGATCCCATATGGATTTTAGAAGTTGAAGATGTTTTGAAACCTTTTTCTGGATGTGCTTAAGTCAAAACATGAAGTAAAAATGCTTATGAAGTTGAGATGCTAGATATGTCAAGGCGACATATGAAGCGAAATTTGAAAGTTAAGTCAATGTATGTGGAAAATATTTTTGGAAAACTATGCATGGGGTTCTAAAAAATGTGTTCAATGTTTTTGAAACCTTATATATAATACTTTTGAAATCATAAAGTAGGTGTACTAGGTAAGTATATTTATAAAAATGTTTTAAAATCATGCGAGATAAATTTTGAAATTATGTATAAGGTTTTTGAAAGACATGAATGATGCTTTTCGAAATCATGCACTTGATAAGGAAATGTAATGTGTTAATATTGCCTTCAGACTATATGAAATATTTTGAAATCAGGAAGGTTGGTTTTGATAACATGGTCAATGTTTTTGAAATAACATAAACAATGCATTTAGAAAAATTGTTTTCAAACTATATGAAATGTTTTGAGATCATGAAGATTGTTTTTGAAATACTTGTACTGTATATGTTGAAAAAAATCAAAACGTAATGGGTATGAGATTTGGAAATACCCTTAGTTATTTAACCAAGGATTCAAAGGCACAGATGTGCAGAAGCATGATTACTCATAATGTCACTTTATTTTCTGTACTTTGTTTCTTAGAGTGAAACGAGTACTTAAAATTTTTGAGAGAATCATGAGCGATCATTTGAAAGAGAGAAATCACAAACGTAGTTTGCAAGGTACATAGTTTCTTGATGTAGGTATCATAGGAAAAATCATACACACATGTAATTATACTTGTGTATCAGAATTGCGAACAACAACTTTTATTTATGAACAAGACATATTGTTTCACATACACGAAAACAAAAGAAACAAAAGGCATAAGACAACAACATCCTTTGTTCAGCCGAATGCTCATCCAAGGGTTGGATTAGCAAGCTTTGGGCATTTGTTCCTGAAATGGCTTGTCTCGCCACAGCTGTAGCACGATCCAAGCGGAAAGTGAGCTTGAGTAGGGTTGACTTGGAGTTGGGTAGCAGCAAGGTTTATAGCAGCTTTGTTTTGGATAGCAAAGCGGCATGTGTTGACCAAATGTCCCCTCCGTCCACAGTAGGTACATTTGGAGCAGGGTTTGAGGTTTGAATGATGGCGGTTGCATCGTTTGCACAAAGGGGCAGTTCCTATGTATGGCTTCCTAACTGGTGGCCTTGCCACATGGCTAGGTCCCGCTTGATTAGGTGTAACCGCTACGGGTTTCCTTGAAGCCTTACGCTTCCTTGATTTTGGTGCTGGCTTGACTTCTGCTTCCTTTGGTGGCTCTTGAGTGGCTTCATTGTCGAGACGAGAGGCTTCATTGTTGAGACGAGCCATGGCAATGCCTAAATCCACAGTCTTCTGAATCACTTCGCCTATTTGCTGAGCAAATTTAGCTGTTCGCTCGGACATTTGACCAGTGCTGAGAGGAATAGACATTCTAGAAGAAAATGAAAGACATAGGAAGAAGCAAGTGAAAGGTTATTGGCTAATCAATACAGAATGGTAACGAATGAAAATTGTGATCATTTGTTTGTTACCTAAGGCAAACAAATGAGATGGTGACAAATCAAAGTAAATGGGTCAAAAATAATGTATCGCGAAGACATGCTCGCCTATAAGTGAATACTCATCCCAAGAATTCCCAGGTAAGCACAACTGGTCTCGCGTCTGATGAGATGTATATGAAGTGCTTGCCTAGACAGAAAACCCAGAATACAGGCATTCACCCTTCCAGTTTACACGTGTTCACATTATTTAAAACCCAAAACCTTGACGAGATTTTGAAAACTCAAAGGGGTTCAAAACCATATAATAGAGAGTTCAAAACCTTACAATAGAGGGTTCAAAACCTAGTAATCAATCATCCTAGAATAGATTATTAGTTTTCAAAGCGATTTTGAAACTTATGTTCTTGTTGTGGTCGTCGCCTAAGGATAGGTGACGGTATTGTTTTATGACTAAACGCAAGTAAACTCGCGTTAGGGTCCTAGAAAGGTTATAGACTAGGTCAAAGTATTACTAATAACCTAATTCCCTATAACCATGAGCTCTGATACCAACTTTTCTGTCACACCCCGACCACGTAAAACAACAAAACATGGCGGAAACATCGGGGAGTGTTGTAACAGAATTATTGTTTCATAACACATGGAAATTTAAATACTGTTTTATTGAATACACGAGTTACAATGTCTTGACAATCAAAGAAACATAATATAAATAACTAGTCTTGCATCTTTTATTGTCACTAAGGCCCATGTCCGCCTAAGTGTATCTTGATCAATCCTATGCTTCATTTCCTGAAACACATGTGAAAATAGGTACGTCAGCATAAAAATGCCGGCGAGTACATAGGTTTTGTGAAAATAAGATTCATGACTTAATTTTAAGAAATTGTTTAATAACAGTCGGTCATGAACCTTGTAATTTGCTTTGTCTTTGTAAATCATTTGAAAAACAATAAGTTCAGATGATACGTATAAATAAGAGAATAATTCATGGTTAAATGGATAACCATGTAAAATGAGTTTGTATAAGTTAAGTTGTTTGTAAAACAATGTATTGTGAAAAGTATGTTATTTGTATAAAATATTATTCGTCATAAACTGAAATGATTCAAATAACGCTACGATATGTAATACCATACAAACACTTATATATAGGAAGTACCAGCGGCGTATCCACCATGCTTGTATCATATTACACACGCCTCGTTAATTAATCACTTACTCGAACCAAACCAACAATGTAATAAGTCTATGTTTAAACCAATAGTCAAAAGTCCTTGTATAAACCGTGTCAAATGTTTATAGTCCAAAATTAGTCAAGTAATGTGTAACCAAAATGATATGTATGGTAAGTAAAATAAGACTACTTAAACCATAAGTAAAAATGTACAAAAACAAAGTATTGAAGTAAAACTTGGTTTAAATCAAAGCTATGTTTTGTGTAGTAAATGCATGCTATACTGATATAAACATTTATGTGGTATTGTGAAAATTCATACATCCAAGCCTTGCGACAGTCGGATAACTATGTCAAAATGAGTTATCAAAAGAATATGTATTCGGATTCGGTCATTCCTTACGTCCAAACAAACCCGAGATTTCAGGAATGGGATTTGTCAAGTCCTATGGTACCACTACCAACTACCGAGCAGCGTAGCAAATGTTAATGAATGTATAGTATAGTTTAAACAAACCAAATGTCATACCAAAATGTAAGCATGTTTTATGAAGATAATGTACCTAGTATGCTAGAGTAAACATACAAGGTAGAGCTGTAAAACAATGTGTCCATATGTTACTGGAACATATGCAACAGAGATGCAATGTAAAATAATGTACTAAGTATGTACTAAATGGACATACGTAGCATAAAACACAATGAAATCATGTACTATAAATGTACCAATAAACATAGCAAATATATGATGTGAAAACAGGAAAACATGAAAGTAACAAGTAGGCACATGTGTTCCACCCCAAAACAGTTTGGAAAACAGTAAAAGAGGGGTCTATGTACTCACTTGAGATTGCTCAGTAGTCCTTGAGTAACAACCAAACAATGCTAGAGATCGCGGATATCAAACGACACCTAATATAGGTAACTATGTTAATAAACCGGACCTAACTCGGAAGATCTGATAGAATGAGGGTTCGTAAACCAAACGAGTATAGAGACTCGTGTCATATGGTTTAACAAAGCCTACATACTAATTGAAACTTAACATAAGTGCTTACGACCCATTATGACTCGTTTAGGTAACTTATGTTACTTTAACGCATCGTTCGCGTGAAACGCGTTCGGACCGCCTAAATAGTCCTATGACAAGTGTTATATGCCTAAACATGTTACATAATCAGTTATGTGACAAAAGTTTAGGTTACATATGCTTAATTACCAATTATACATGAAAAGGGTATTCTGGTAATTTACCTAAGGCATATAAACTACCTATCATACAACTATTCAAACGAAGCGACCATAGGGTATAACCTCGGAAGGTTATTCCCTACCTACTATGCTCACCTAATGTATTTGGTCGGATCCTAATGATCGACCAAATGGTTCGGGTTCGAAGGTATAAGCGATTGTTTAGATCGCTTACCCTACGACCCTAGACAACGTGGTAATCAGTAGGCATAGTCCCAAGGGACTATAACCATCGTGATTACAATCACGTTGCGAAGTTCAAAAGAACTTCGCATTGACCATAAACTGGTCAACGCAGAAAGTCAAACAAAGTTTGACTTTCAGACTCTAAAAGACTCGAAAAGCAATAAAAGAACGAAAGAATACTTACGAAGGGTCCCCGAATGCTAATCTAGATCCAAATAACTCAGGTATGAAACAATGGTTCCAACTTAGAGTCTTTTGGATCAGATTCTTGTGAGTTTAGAAGTGAAGTGGGTTGGGTATTTATAGTATTCGGAGAACCGTTAAGATCGTTTCTTGGAAAAGGGGGCACGATCAAAGCCGTACACTTGTCGGAACCTTATGGTAGCTCATTTGCCACTCACCATAGGAAATTGACACTTGGAATTGGGATTGGGGGTGCAAAACAGCTGTAAACAGGCTGTTAAACATTGAATCTGGTCTGCAGAGGCTGAGGCGGCCTGCTTCAGGATACACCAAAACTAATGCGGGCCGCATGGGGGTTCTGATCAGAAAATAAGTTTCAAAAATGACAGTTTTGGTCCCTGTTGTGTATTTAAGCCATTTCCGACACTTCTAAGGCCCGTAAAGCCAACTTTAAGGCCCTAAAATGATGCCTAAACATTGTGGACATGAAACATGCTCAAAAATATGCCGGGTGTTGGTTCGTTTGGTCGTACGAACGCGATGTTCGCTTAATTACGACGGAATGCGCATAAGCGCGAAAAACGATCCAAATGACGCAACGAATGGATTTTTGGCAAGCCAAACACTAAAGCATAATATAGTCATGCTTACATAAATTTTTGGATGTCCGGATGTATTCAGAACGTGAGTTATGCGCAAAAGTGCAAACTTGTGCACTTTTTGACACTTTTAGTCCCTGAATGACCCAAAAGTTTATTTTAGCATACCGAACCCCTCAAAGCCTATTTCTAAGCTATGTAAAAGATATTTATGGTATGTTTAACTTATGGTCATGTTCCGGAATGTCTGTTACAGTTCAAATTGGCATACTTTCGCAGTTTGTCAAGTTTAGTCCCTGTAGGCGAATTAACTTGTTTTTGCCATACCAAAGCCTTCAAAACTTATTTCTAAGTTATGTAAAGGTTATTTAAGGTATGTTAACCATATTTTGATGTTCCGGAGTATTTTTCGCATTAAACTGATTATATTTACGCATTAGTGCGCGTATAACCTTCCAGAAAGCGATTTAAAGCTTGAAATCGAACAAGAAATGATAATGTGCAAAGGAAACACATATTTGTACATGTCCCAAGTATGAAATACAATATTTCATTGATACAGTATTTGTTTGATGGCCGTGGAGGCACAGGTGTTACATCTAGTGACCTGGTTATTTTATACTCTAATACATATTGATGTATTCTTGCATGTGTTGTAATGTTATTTCTTGTAGTTGATAATGTTTTAAATGAGGCTGTTTTAAATTATATATTGGTAGGTGTAACATTTAAGAAAATGTAAAAAATGCTGCTTCTTGTCTCTTCTACGGGCCAACTATTCTCAAAATGTACTAGGGTTCTTGGAAGTTGGGGAAAGATGGGGAAAGAAGTCTACTAACATAGGGGTTGGTGGCTGCAAAACAACTTTATTGGAACATGAACCATAGCTTTTTTGCCCCATATGGTCACATCAAAGTAAAGTCACAACCACTATATTAAATGTAGCAATGATATACCTCTATAAAGTAGTGTAATGTTGAACTAAGTCCTGGATTGTAATACTTCACTACTTCAGTAAACCAAGAAGTTTTAGTGGTTCCAAAGTATGCTAATGTGATGGACACTTGTAAAAATAAGGTAACGTCTACACCACCAGGAATGAAGAAGCTGAATCAAAAGAGGAAGGAAGCATGTGAGGGTCGGTACGGGGTGTGCTACGCAAGAAAAGTGTTTCACAAGAAGCCCGAAGACGTGAAAAGTGGTTCAGCTTCTGGTGACCATGATTCAGGTAGCGGAGTAAACAATGTAGGTGATGTAGCAGGTGTTTCAAAAGAAGCGTCACGCCGTACGGAACACGTTTTACCAGAAGCTGAAATTTTGAAGTGGCTACCAGATGAGTTGGTTAGGTTGCTGACGGATCCAGACCATGAATTATTTGGTTGCCCGTTGTGTCCATACTCACCCGAAACAATCCAGTCCTGGTGTTACCATGACCCATGGGAGAGTGAGCGCAGCCCCTCTCCTCTGTACTTTCATGATGAGGATGTTGCGACACCATGAAGAAAAGCTTTGTAGAGATGGAGAACAAGGGGTAGTTAGGATGTGGTAAGTGGTTAAAGTTGTGATAACCTTTTGACCCTATGTTTGTAGGCCACATACTAAGGTCGTTTTCTTGTGCTTTTATTGTTAGTACTTTTTTTTGGGAATGGGTTGATGTCACGGCTCCGTAGTCGATCCATTGTTTCACGTGCGGTTGTAACCTAGTGGTAGAATGTGTGCTTAAGTTGGCTAGTCGTGGAGTTTAATTCTATAACCTGATGTGACTTAATATATAAGTTATTGGTGTGGTTAAGAACCTTTTGTGCTGATCCTTTACAATTAAAAAAAACCCCAGGTACAGGGCTAACATGTGTTAAGATCTGTTTTGATGCTGTTGTAAAATATAAACCAAAACCACAATTATCCATGCATATAATAATAAGATAGGCCTGTTAATACCAAACAGAGGACTTTCCACAAAAGTTGGCCTACAAAACATAAAGTGCCGAAGGCCACAAAGTTTTTACAATACTGGATATGATAACTGGGATAAAAATAGTTCCACATTCTTACACACGTAACAGAAAAGGGGAGGATGATGTCAAAAGACTGTTACATGTGTGTAAGAAGGCCAAAATGAAGAGAGTCTCCCATAATATATTACTAGTAAACGAAACCACAGATTTTAATCAGAGAGGGATGCACCAGGGGCGGTCTGCCTTTGTTGTTCAGCGGCTGCCTTTGCTGCTTTCATTGCAGCCACCTTAACGCAGTTGCGTAATTCGTGGTCGTCGACATAAAGACCACAACGCTTGCATAACCGAAGCTGCTTTGGACGTTTCGGTGGTTTTGTCTTTGCCTTCTCACCGGGTCCGGATATGCGAGTATGCGTACCACATCCCTTATTGCGTACAACATCTGGATTAGCAACTTCGACTGGAATGTTGATTGCTTGCCCAACTATTTCTTCCATTTCACACTCGTTTGTTTCATTTTGGATTGTACCCAATGGTTTCTTGGAGAGCACATTGATCTTGAAATCCCGGAGTTGGGAAACCAATTTTGACAACGAATCCTCGTCGGTTCTGGCCACGTCAACACATTCAGTAACGAGGTCAAGGATTTCATTACGCATAATGGATGGTGCGTGTGAGTTGACGCCGTATCGGCTGGAAAGTGAAAAAACCTCTTTTGGGAGGGTATCTCAGCGCCACCTATTGTTTATGTATTGGGGTGGTATCTTTGCAACATTTTTCAATCGATATACGCAAAAGACATGGCGACACAGATATCCGATACGTGTGAAATTCCTGCATGAGCAACTGGCGGAGTGGTCTACAGTGTTATATGTAACCTGTTAGGAACAGAAGCAGCATAAACAAAAGGCTTTAGATCTAACATATGTTAGTGGAGTGGTAATAATGAAGTTGACTAACATGTGTTACCTGATAGACATTTGTGATGTTGTTCCTTTTGTCCAAATGAGTGACGTCTAACAAAAGAGTGGTATTGCTCGAATCGGTTTGGTTTGTGATGTAGCATAAAAACTTCCCTTTAATTATCTCCTTTTGAACTTGAGCGAAAACAGCGTTTGTGTAGATGGCGAACGCGTGCTGCTCTATCGCTAACTCAGTAGTGTCCTTGAATACCGTGGATGAGGTTTTGTACTCGGATACACGTTGCCGATAGCGTTGGCTATCTACCCTATTTTCAAAGCACATCATAAATTGTACAAGGGTGTTTGCGCTTGTTGAGTTGACCTTCAAGGCAACGTTAGAGCTTTCGCAACGTGAAGTGGTCTTCATCAAGCAACACATTGGCAGTTCCCTGAAGTAGGCTGGTACCCAAAGATGTTTGATGTTGTACATGTCGTTCAACCAAGTGTGGTCTTGTAGGCCAAATGTTTCTAGGAGGTCATTCCAGCGGGACTCAAACGTTTCTGGTTTGATATAAACATTCCAAACCAACCGGTGAATGCAGGACCGAACATTAGAGTTTTCAAGAAGGTCCACAGAGATCTGGTAGATTAAAGAATTACTAACACATGTTAGATTAAACAGTTCAAAAACACATGTAAGTCTGTGATGTTGAATAACACATGTTAAAGGCTAACAATTTAACCTAACCTTGGAGGGTAGTTTTTTCATTATATGCCACATGCATAGACGGTGGCGTGATTCGGTAAAGACCATAGGAACAGCTTGAAGCATGGATGGGTCTTGATCACTCAGCACGAGAGTTGGTTGAGTACCGTGTGCCTTCAAGAAAGCCTTAAGCAACCACACATAAGATTCAATGGACTCGGTAGATATCAAACCCGCACCAAATGTAACACATTGGAAATGATGATCCACACCCGTGAATGGGACAAAAACCATCTTGTACCTATTAATAAAAATGGATTTGAGGTTAACAAAATGTAACACTTTTTTGGTTTGGATTGTATACTTGGATATCAGGCCTAACACATGTTAAGGGGGAACTAACCTGTTAGTGCTGTAAGTCGCGTCAAAGGCGAGGACATCGCCAAAAGCTTTGTAGTTTAGCTTTGAAATCTCATCAGCCCATAATACAGAAGAAAACTTTCCATTTGATACAGTGTAATCAAAATAGAAGTTGGGTAGGTTGTCAAAGCGCTCACGCAAGCGTTCAAGGAAAACTTGTGCGTTGCGTTCACCAATAAAAATTCGCAACTGGTGGCTAAAATTTTTAAAATCCACAGGAGTCCCATTGACATTGTGATGCCCCCCTTTTAAAGCTACAAGACATCTATAAGCTCTCATGGGTCCGATACGGTTTAGACTCATATTGTGAATGAATTGTTTGGTGGAGAATGACAGCTTCCGTGATATCTTGCTAAGATCACGATTGTAATTCTCAACAAGTTCATGATTATGAATATCATTGAAACTCATAACTGTGTATGTATCATTACAGATTGAGACTCTAATGCTTGCCTTACAGTCACACCATGTGAAGTTGGTTTTCCTAGACTTTACAGAAGATTCATCTAGTGTGTCAAAAGTCCTCTTGCGTTGTGGTTTCCCGTATTTTGAGCATCGAAGATACTTGTGTGTGGGAATTCCATTCCAGACTTTAGTTTGGCCTTTTTTAACAGAAAAACCAGCTTCAAACGCATAAAGTTCATACATGGAGAGAACCTCCTCAAATGTTGGATAAGATTTCCCACACACTGGTATGAACTTATCAGCGACGGTAGGAATCCAGTAACGGGTTCCCTGAGGGGTATCAAAAACGAAGTATGGATGCGCTGGCCCTGCATCAGAAAACGAAAAGGTTAGGAATCTGGTATATGGCAGGACAAAAGGTTAGAACCAGCACCCGGCATGTTAGCGTAGCCACAATCTGGGTATACTACAAGTGAACATTATGCAATATGTTTGAACTATGCCATATCTGGGGAAGAAAAATCAAAACGAGTGTATAGAAAAACAAACCTTGAACATTATCCATAACCTTGTCAGAATGGAAATCGCGGTTCATGAAGTTGTTGGATATCAGAACATCCGGTGATCTAACAGGGTCTTCATATGATCGAGAACAATCAACAGGCATGTAAGTATATACAGAAGCTTCGAATGGAACAGCTGAACATTGCCATGCAGTATATTTGGATTATTCCATTAAAAAAATGTCAAATAACAAAAAAAAAACATAGATTCGAGATAGTTAAGTTAGATAAAGATACAGCCCTAAAATGACAAACCTTGAGCATTTAATTCTTCATCAGTTTGAAAGTCAGTGCTAAGGAACCTGTTGGGGAAACTATGGACCGGCGACATTAACTCGGAGGTTGGTGGAATTGTCTCCATGAACATTAATGGAGAAAGCATAATTTGTAGGAGAAGATGATAATGGAGCTTTCTTGTTTAAATTGATATGAAATAAACTGAAATATTGTAAATGAAATATGAGGTGAGTTATTTTTTCAAATGAGTTGATGGGCATTAAATGAAGATGTTAGATCAAATTGGGAAAATAAACTTGGCTTGGCTAAATTACTAACATAACCTTGAAGGCAAAATGGATTAGGAAGGTTCTCAGGCCACGTGGATGAATATAGTCCACAAGTAGAGTTTGCTAAGTTTTTTAAAAAAATAGGGTTTCTTGTATAGCATTGTCCTATATATATATATATATATATATATGAGAATGTTCAAATGAAAACCACTAGTTATTGTGAAAACTCGAAAACTAATTAAAAAAAGTCTAAAAAACATATCAATTTTTTTTACTAATTTTCGCTATTTAAAGTATATCAAAAAAAACTTTTTTTACAAAAAAAAAAAATTGTAGTGCACATGTGTATATGTATTACACATGTGTATAATTACACATGTGTACTACAAAACTTTTTGTTTTGAATTTTTTTATATCGTTTAAAAAGGGATTTTTAATAAAAAATGTAAAAAAAATGTTTTTTTTAGGCTTTTTAAGTTAGTTATCGAGTTTTCGCAATAAAAGGAGTTTTCATTTGAACCATCCCATATATATATATATATATATATATATATAGGGGATCGCTAAAATAAGAACCACCTCCAGTTATGAGAACCATGAGAACCACTTTATAGCCTTTAGATCAACTTGATTGATGGATGAGATTAAAAGTAACAAAAACTAATATTAAATAAAATTTGTCTTATTATGTCTTTTGTATTTTAATCAAAAAGGGTAGATTGGTAAAATAACTTTTTTTTGTCTTTTTCACTTTATTATTTTTTAATTACTTTTTGTTTTATTATATTACTTTTTAGTTTTATTATATTACTTTTTATTTTTTAAAAAGATTTCTTTATTAAACAAAAATTTTGAAAATCTGATTTTTTATATAAAAAAATTTATGCGCGTTTTTTTACCACCCGTTTTTTACGCGCGTTTTTTTACGACCCGTTTTACGCTCCGTTTTTTCACGCCGATTTTGCGACCGTAGTTTTTAAGTGCCGTTTTTAGGCCTGGTTTTAGGCGCCGTTTTTTGGCGCGCCGTTTTTTGGCGCGCCGTTTTTTACGTCACGTTTTTTACAAGCCGTCCCGTTTTAGCGCGCCGTTTTAGAGTCACGTTTTTTTACAAGTCGTCCCGTTTTTTTTCGTCCCGTTTTTTGCCGTCCCGTTTTTTGCCGTCCCGTTTTAGCCGTCCCGTTTTTTTACAAGTCGTCCCGTTTTTTGCCGCGCCGTTTTTTACGTCACGTTTTTTACAAGCCTTCCCGTTTTTTGCGCCCCATTTTTTACGTCCTGTTTTTTTCACCCCATTATTTACGTCACGTTTTTTGCCGCGCCGTTTTTTGCGTCACGTTTTTTTAAAAGCCGTCCCGTTTTTTGCCGTCCCGTTTTAGCCGTCCCGTTTTTTTACAAGCCGTCCCGTTTTTTTCCGCGCCGTTTTTTACGTCACATTTTTTACAAGCCGTCCTGTTTTTTGCGCCCCATTTTTTACGTCCCGTTTTTATGTCCCGTTTTTACGCGCCGTTTTTCTACGCCGCGTTTTTTCATGCCGTTTTTTGCGACCGGGTTTTTAAATGCGGTTTTTTATTCCCGGTTTTACGCGCCGTTTTTGCACTTTTTACGTTTTACGTTAACCTTTTTAGACTTTTTACATTTTAAATTTTACGTTAAAATTTTTGCGTTTTAAGTTAAAATTTTTACGTTTTACGTTAAAACTTTTTACTTTTTACGTTTTACGTTTTTTGCCGTCCCGTTTTTTGCCGTCCCATTTTTTGCCGTCCCGTTTTAGCCCTCCCGTTTTAGTCGTCCAATTTTTTTACAAGCCGTCCCGTTTTACGCCCCGTTTTTTTACGTTTTACGCGTCGGTTTTTTACGTCTTACGCGTCGGTTTTTTACGTTTTACGCCCCTTTTTTTACGTTTTACGCGTCGGTTTTTTACGTTTTACGCGTCGGTTTTTTACGTTTACGCGTCGGTTTTTTACGTTTTACGCCCCGGTTTTTTACGTTAACGTTTTTTACGTTTACGTTGTACGCCCCCCCCCCCCCCCCTCCGGTTTTTTACGTTTTACGTTTTACGTAAACACTTTTTACGATTTATGTTTTACAAAAATGTAACACCCTAAAATTTTACCCTTAAATTTAAGCAAAATATAGTTTAAATACACGTCATTCTTTAACAAAGATCATATGTAATTAAAACCTTAGTCAACTAAAGACTAAGTTTAAAATGTTTCAAAAATTGTTTAACAAGAGTTTACAACCCATATACAAGAGCTACAAAAGATTTATATAATAGCGGAAGCTTCATAAGACGTGTTCGGTTCTTCCATGTTGCTTGATCACCATCCGTAAGGTCCATCTAGTTACCTAGGGTCAAAACCGTAAATCATTAGTTTTGACATCATTATATAACATTTAAATACAAGATCTAACATTTTAACCTTGAAAGCAAATAAATAAAAAAAATATAATGTCTACCGTAAATTACGGTATCACCGTAATTTACGGTGAGGTCCGGAATGATTTGGTCACCGTAAATCAGTAGACTTTCACCGTAACAAGTTAACCCTCACCGTAAATTACGGTACTACCGTAATTTACGGTGGAACCTGGAAATCCATGTCTTGATTTGTTAGTTCATTTCCTTCAAACCAAATTTCGAAATTTGCCTTGCAAACAACCCATTTCATCTAAAACTAGTATTCCTAGCATGAGATAAACATTAACCAATAGCGTAGTACAATCTACATATTTCCGGAATATAATTTATGATTTACTCGATTATTTGACCCGTTTGGCTCGTCTACGGAATCCTTTCCTATGACGACTACCAAAGAGTACCATCCGTATTTAACAATCATTATAGCGACTTCATCGTGTAACCAAAACAACTCTTATTCAAGGATTCAAATACACACTAAAATCATCAAGCCTAATAATGTAACGGGTCAAGTTACATACCTTCAAAGTTTGCCCTTCAAACGTGGTTCGCCTCCCGCTTGTCCACTTGACGCTCCTGCGTCCGATCCTATAGAGTTCATTCACAATGCGTTTTAGAACTCTATTTAAATCATGATTCGCATATTTCGCCAAAACATCATGACTATGAGTTTAAGCTCAGAAATTTCTGTTTTAGGCCTTCATAGAGGCATTTCATCAAACACTTTAAAGGCAGAATTTTATATCTCTCATATTCAAGTTTATAGCTTGTTAGTTAGCTAGCTAAATCATCAATATAACCTTCATATATCATTTACACATCATGCATTTTCTGAAATCATTTTCTAAGATCAAATTACACTAAAATATTCGTTCCAATTCCTAGTGTTCATCATCATATTGTAAAACCCACAATCCACCTTCAAGGTATTCATGAAATTTCCAGAATTTGGTAGTGATTTCACATGTAGTTGGCTAGTTTTCATATCTAGACTTCATATCAACCCTAATCTAACTACATAACACACATGCAACCTCAATTTCCAGATTTTACAAAATCATGAGAAATTCAAGTTGAAGGATTTCATCAGATTTTACATACCTTAGAATCCTCTCGCAATGAGGATCACGAATCTATGATTAAATTTCGATTTCGACTTGGTTTGAGCCTTCAATTTGTAGATTTAGTGAGGTTCTAGGTTTTTGAAGGGTTGGGTCGCCCCTGGCCTTGTTTGTACGACCAGACACCTCCATTTGGGGGTGTTTGGCTTGTTTTATTTGTTTAGTAATAACCAAGTTTCAAATGTTACAACTTAAGTCCCTCCATTTTGTTAAATGTTTATTTCAATTGCTTTTTACCCTACTATAGGTTATTTCTAAACTTGTAACTAACTAGGTTAGGATCCCTAGTTAGTAAATTCTCGTTTATTTAAACCTTATTAATTCCAGTTTAAGGTTTTACATTTTTCGGGGTGTTACAAGTCCACCCCCCTTAAAAAGGGTTTCGTCCTCGAAACCGCAATACGTACCAAATAAAGTAGGGTGAAGACGTCGCATCTCCTCTTCGGACTCCCATGTAGTGTCCGAACCCTTCCTATGCTCCCATTTGACTTTGACTTGTTCGATTTGTTTATTTCGTAAACGTTTGACCTTTCTGTCTAAAATTTCAACCGGTCTCACCACATAATTTAGACTAGTATCCACTTCGATATCATCGTAATGGATATAGGTCGTTTCGTCAGCTAAACACTTTCTTAATTGAGATACGTGAAACGTGCCATGAATCCCACTTAGCTCCTCCGGTAGTTCAAGACGGTAAGCTACCTTGCCAACTCTCCCGATAATTTTAAATGGCCCGATAAACCTTGGGCTTAACTTCCCCTTCTTTCTAAATCTAATAACGCCTTTCCATGGGGACACTTTTAGCATGACCATGTCGCCGACTTGAAATTCAATCGGCCTTTTCCTTTTATCAACATACGCCTTTTGCCTGTCTTGAGCCGCTTTCAAGTGTGCCCGAACTTTATCGATCTTTTCGTTCGTGGCTCTTACTATGTCTTGATGGGCGAGTTCACGTGGACCCACTTCACCCCAACAAACCGGGGTTCGACACTTCCTACCGTAAAGCAGTTCGTATGGTGCCATTTTAATACTAGATTGGTAACTGTTGTTATACGAAAACTCAACTAACAGTAGGTGAACATCCCAACTACCTCCAAAGTCGATTATGCATGCCCGTAGCATGTCTCCCAAAATTTGTATCGTTCTTTCACTTTGTCCATCCGTTTGAGGATGGTACGCAATGCTAATGAACAATTTGGTCCCCATTTGTTCTTGGAATTCACGCCAGAATTTCGAGGTAAACCGGGTATCCCTATCGGACACGATGGACACCGGCACTCCATGACGTGCTATGATTTCATTGGTATAGACTTCTGACATCTTTTCTGACGTATAAGTCTCACGAATCGGAATGAAGTGAGCACTTTTCGTCAATCTATCCACCACTACCCATATGGCATCAAAACCACGGTTTGTCCTAGGCAGTTTGGTTAACAGGTCCATTGTAAGATGTTCCCATTTCCAAACCGGAATTTCCAACGGTTGGAGTTTGCCATAGGGTTTCTGATGCTCCGCCTTGACTTGTAAACATGTCAAGCATTTTTCCACATACTTCGCCACATCCCTCTTCATTCCGGGCCACCAATAATTTTGTTTCAAATCATTGTACATCTTGGTCGCACCCGGATGAATTGAATAACGGGATTTATGAGCTTCATCAAGTAGAAGCGCCTTTACTCCACAGGTATGTGGGACCCATATCCTTCCGGATCGAGTCTTTAACCCGTGATTCCCATCCGACAAGTCTTTCAACTGTCCAATTATTCTTTCCTTCTTCCAATTCTCTTCTTTTACTGCTTCTAATTGCGCTTCTCGAATACGTTCAAGTACACCCGAGGTTACCACGAGTTGCATCGACCTCACTCGTATTGGGACATAATCCGCTTTTCTGCTTAGAGCATCCGCTACCACGTTTGCCTTTCCGGGGTGATAGTGTATCTCACAATCATAGTCCTTCACCGTTTCCAGCCATCGCCTTTGTCGCATATTTAACTCCTTCTGGTCGAAGAAGTATTTCAAACTCTTGTGGTCGGTGAATATGGTGCATTTTACCCCATACAAGTAATGCCTCCATATTTTTAATGCAAATACTACCGCTGCCAACTCGAGATCGTGCGTGGGGTATTTCTTCTCGTGTATCTTCAATTGTCTTGAGGCATAGGCTATTACCTTGCCCCGTTGCATCAACACGCAACCGAGCCCCGATAATGAAGCATCCGAATAAACCACCATGTCTTCGACTCCGTCCGGCAATGTCAGTACCGGAGCTTGAGTTAGCCTTTCTTTTAGCGTCCGAAACGCTTTTTCTTGATCGACTCCCCAAACAAACTTTGCTTTCTTTTGGGTTAGCTTTGTTAGCGGCGATGCAATCTTGGAGAAATCTTGAATGAATCTCCTATAATATCCAGCAAGCCCCAAAAAGCTTCTAATTTCAGAAGGGTTCTTCGGGGGATTCTATTTTGACACCGACTCTATTTTTGACGGGTCCACCAAAACCCCATCGGCATTTATGACATGACCGAGAAATTGTACCTCTCGTAACCAAAAGGCACATTTGGAAAATTTCGCATAAAGCTTCTCTCGTCTAAGTGTCTCTAACACTTCTTGTAAATGGCGTGCATGTTCGGCTTCACTTTTCGAATACACTAATATATCATCGATAAACACGATGACCGACTTATCCAACATTGGCTTGCAAACCCGGTTCATGAGGTCCATGAAAGCCGCGGGCGCATTTGTTAGCCCAAATGACATCACGAGAAATTCGTAATGTCCGTATCTTGTGCGAAAAGCCGTCTTCGGCACATCTTCTTCTTTGACCTTTAGTTGGTGATACCCCGACCTAAGGTCAATTTTTGAAAACCAACTCGCGCCTTGTAGTTGGTCAAATAAGTCGTCTAACCTCGGGAGCGGGTATCGGTTCTTTACCGTGAGTTTGTTTAACTCCCGATAATCGATACACATGCGCATACTCCCGTCCTTCTTTCTTACAAACAACACCGGTGCGCCCCAAGGAGACACACTCGGCCTTATAAATCATTTATCAAGCAAGTCTTGAATTTGGGACATCAGCTCTTGTAATTCCGACGGGGCAAGTCGGTACGGGGCCTTTGCCACAGGTTTCGCGCCCGGAATCAATTCGATTCCGAACTCTACTTCCCGTTCAGGCGGTATCCCCGGTAAATCTTCCGGAAAAACATCTTCATAATCTCGTACTACCGGTACTTCTTCGATCTTCCGTGATTCTTTCTCGGTCTCATTTGCATAAATTATGAATGCTTTGCATCCTCGCTTCATGAGCTTGTGAGCTTTCAACATTGAACATACTATGGGGTTGCCTCGTTTTTCGCCATAAATGGTGACGTGTTTTCCGCTCGGAGATGTTAGTTTTATCTCCTTGCGAAAACACACGACCTTTGCATGGTATTGAGATAGCCAATCCATCCCCACGACTACTTGGAATTCTCCCATCGACATTGGGATTAGATTTATCAAATATTCTTCATCGTCGATGCTCAGTTTACAATTTTCACATACATCACAAACAATAAAGCTTTTGTTATTACCTATCTCTACTTCTAAGGGCACAGGTAATTTTGTTAGAATAAAGGAAGGATGTCGAATAAACCCATATGAAACAAAGGATTTATTCGCACCCGTATCAAATAACACGTGTGCGGGAATTGAATTTACAGCAAATATACCTGAGACCACGTCAGGTTCAATCTTCGCTTCTGCGGCAGTTAGTTGGAAAGATCTTGCCTTTGCTTTCGGGGCTTCATCTTTCGCTTCTTGCCCATCTTTCTTTCCAACCAGTTCCGGGCATTCCGACTTTTTGTGACCCGTTCGATAACAATTGTAACAAACCGTCACCTTCTCCGGGCATGACATAGCCATATGTCCCTTTTTCTTGCATATGGGACAAGGCTTATCCTTGTAACGACATTCGCCCTTATGATTCTTCCCACAAATTTTGCAACCTGATGTGCTACCTTTAGCATCTGATCTCTTTGCGGATTCATTCGTTCTTGCTTTCTTGGTAGGGCTTGGATTCACATCTAGTGCCCTTCGTTCACCCCGTTCTATGCTCTTTTTCAATTCAATCTCCCTTTCCCGAGCAGCATTGACAATCTCGGTAAGGGTCTCGTACTTCGAAGGGGTTATGAACTCTCTATATTCCGCGCTTAGCATGTTATGGTAATAATAGACCTTTTGCTCTTCATTCGTTATCAATTCGTCACAGAACTTCATCTTGTCCATAAACATCCCCGTGATCTTGTCTATGGATTCACCTTTGTGTCTGAGTTGCATAAACTCTTCCTTGATTTTATTTACGACCGCCTTGGGACTATGGTGTTTAAGAAACGGCGTCTTAAACTCCTCCCAAGTCATGGCCTTAGCCGCTTCGCTTCCGATCTCCTTCTTTTTGTTATCCCACCAATCTTTCGCTTGACTCCTTAGTTGACCCGTACCATAGGCTACGTAGTCTTCTTCGTCACAATGGGTTCTCTCGAATACTCCCTCGATGTCACTTAGCCATCGTTGACACACTATTGGGTCAACCTCCCCATTATATGTTGGTGGTTTACAAGCCATGAATTCCTTGTATGAACAAGGCTTTCGTCCTCCTCGCTTCTCCTTTGCTACATTTGAATCATCTTCCAGCTTCTTGATTCTATCTTCTACTATTGATAAAACCGTGTGTTGGATTCTATCAATAAAACCCGACAAACTGTTTTCGATCGCCTTCCCAACCTCTTCGGCAATCACTTCCTTCACTTGTTCGGTGACTCTTGGCACCGCATTATCATTGCCTCCATCAGCCATCTCGATTTCTGAAATGTTTACATAAATTGTTAACATTCCATTTATAACACATGCTTTACTTGTTTTGATTTAATCAAGTTCGTCACTTGATTTTATAATTCTTGTTTCTATTCAATCAAGTCCGTAACTTGATTTGATCATTCTTGTTTCTATTCAATCAAGTCCGTAACTTGATTTGATTCATTCATGTTTCTATTTAATCAAGTCCGTAACTTGATTTGATCATTCATGTTTCTATTTAATCAAGTCCGTAACTTGATTTGATCATTCATGTTTCTATTTAATCAAGTCCGTAACTTGATTTGATAATTCATGTTTCATGCATTTCTTGCTTTTTGAGTGAGCTTACACACTCTTTTCATGCATATTGTCCATTTCTCATTTTATACGTAGTACATAATTTATTAACAAAACAAGTTAATTCTTACCGGACGATCGATCAAGCTTGAACCGAACACTTATTGACAACCATGAGCTCTGATTACCAACTTGTAACACCCTAAAATTTTACCCTTAAATTTAAGCAAAATATAGTTTAAATACACGTCATTCTTTAACAAAGATCATATGTAATTAAAACCTTAGTCAACTAAAGACTAAGTTTAAAATGTTTCAAAAATTGTTTAACAAGAGTTTACAACCCATATACAAGAGCTACAAAAGATTTATATAATAGCGGAAGCTTCATAAGACGTGTTCGGTTCTTCCATGTTGCTTGATCACCATCCGTAAGGTCCATCTAGTTACCTAGGGTCAAAACCGTAAATCATTAGTTTTGACATCATTATATAACATTTAAATACAAGATCTAACATTTTAACCTTGAAAGCAAATAAATAAAAAAAATATAATGTCTACCGTAAATTACGGTATCACCGTAATTTACGGTGAGGTCCGGAATGATTTGGTCACCGTAAATCAGTAGACTTTCACCGTAACAAGTTAACCCTCACCGTAAATTACGGTACTACCGTAATTTACGGTGGAACCTGGAAATCCATGTCTTGATTTGTTAGTTCATTTCCTTCAAACCAAATTTCGAAATTTGCCTTGCAAACAACCCATTTCATCTAAAACTAGTATTCCTAGCATGAGATAAACATTAACCAATAGCGTAGTACAATCTACATATTTCCGGAATATAATTTATGATTTACTCGATTATTTGACCCGTTTGGCTCGTCTACGGAATCCTTTCCTATGACGACTACCAAAGAGTACCATCCGTATTTAACAATCATTATAGCGACTTCATCGTGTAACCAAAACAACTCTTATTCAAGGATTCAAATACACACTAAAATCATCAAGCCTAATAATGTAACGGGTCAAGTTACATACCTTCAAAGTTTGCCCTTCAAACGTGGTTCGCCTCCCGCTTGTCCACTTGACGCTCCTGCGTCCGATCCTATAGAGTTCATTCACAATGCGTTTTAGAACTCTATTTAAATCATGATTCGCATATTTCGCCAAAACATCATGACTATGAGTTTAAGCTCAGAAATTTCTGTTTTAGGCCTTCATAGAGGCATTTCATCAAACACTTTAAAGGCAGAATTTTATATCTCTCATATTCAAGTTTATAGCTTGTTAGTTAGCTAGCTAAATCATCAATATAACCTTCATATATCATTTACACATCATGCATTTTCTGAAATCATTTTCTAAGATCAAATTACACTAAAATATTCGTTCCAATTCCTAGTGTTCATCATCATATTGTAAAACCCACAATCCACCTTCAAGGTATTCATGAAATTTCCAGAATTTGGTAGTGATTTCACATGTAGTTGGCTAGTTTTCATATCTAGACTTCATATCAACCCTAATCTAACTACATAACACACATGCAACCTCAATTTCCAGATTTTACAAAATCATGAGAAATTCAAGTTGAAGGATTTCATCAGATTTTACATACCTTAGAATCCTCTCGCAATGAGGATCACGAATCTATGATTAAATTTCGATTTCGACTTGGTTTGAGCTTTCAATTTGTAGATTTAGTGAGGTTCTAGGTTTTTGAAGGGTTGGGTCGCCCCTGGCCTTGTTTGTACGACCAGACACCTCCATTTGGGGGTGTTTGGCTTGTTTTATTTGTTTAGTAATAACCAAGTTTCAAATGTTACAACTTAAGTCCCTCCATTTTGTTAAATGTTTATTTCAATTGCTTTTTACCCTACTATAGGTTATTTCTAAACTTGTAACTAACTAGGTTAGGATCCCTAGTTAGTAAATTCTCGTTTATTTAAACCTTATTAATTCCAGTTTAAGGTTTTACATTTTTCGGGGTGTTACAAAAAACTTTTTACTTTTTACGTTTTACGTTAACACTTTTTACGATTTACGTTTAACGCGCCGATTTTTTCACGTAACACTTTTTACGTTTTACACGCCGATTTTTTCACGTAACACTTTTTACTTTTTACGTTTTACGCGCCGATTTTTTCACGTTTTACGTAACACTTTTTACGTTTTACGGTTTAGGTAAAACGTTTTACGGTTTACGTAAAACTTTTTACGTTTTACGTAAAACTTTTTACGTTTTACGACTAACGTAAAACTTTTTACGTGTTGCGTAAACCTTTTAACGTTATACGAAAAACCTTTTACGTTTTACGTAAAACCTTTTACGTTTTACGCGCCGGTTTTTTACGTTAACGGTTTTTTCGTTTTAGTAAAAAAAAATTTACGTTTTTACGTTTACCTAAAACTTTTTACGTTTTACGTTAAAAAAGTTTACGGTTGACGTAAAAAAGTTTACGGTTAAATTTTTTTTTACAAAAACTTTTTTACGCAAAAACGAACGCACCCAGAAGTCGCAAACTCGGTGAAGCGTCTCAGATATATTGTTATCATCATCGACGCCTAGAATTAAAAAAAAACAAAGGGTATCTCGAAAAAAACGGGGTTTGGCTCAGTTTATCCGATAATCAAGAGGCTGCAAAAGTGGGGTTGCAGAATCAAAAACCCTACCCTCCGCCGTCCCTGCCGCGCCATCGTCATCAAAATCTACGTTTTTTTTTTTTGCATCATCGCCACCCCATCGATCGTATCAAAACCCACATATTTAAATATCACAAATCAAAACCCACAGATCAAAATCCCCAGCATACTAAACTCGGAATCAAAACAAATATCCAGATTAAAACCCACACATAGTTCACTGTTTCAAAAACATTCAAAATCATCAGCACCCCCCCCCCCCACGCCACCGCTACCACCGCCAACAACCATCGCACACCTTCATCACAAAAAAGCAACAGCAAAAACCCACCAACATTCAAAAGCATCAGCAAAAAGCACCAGTAAAACCAACCAAATCCAAACAATAACAAACATCAGTAAATCAAACACCGGAGAAACATCCCCAAAACTGATTTTGCTTGAAAAACAAAACTGATTTTGCTTGAAAAACATCCCCAAACTGACCCGGAACATAACCTCCACCGCCACTGCCGTAGACGGTGTGGCTCCGGCGACCGCGCCGCCGTCTGACCACCACCGTCATCAATATCACCATCATTATCTATCATCTTTAAACATCATCATGCCGGTTATCATCATCCTCATCGAGTATTACCGGAAGCGAAAAGAAAGAAACAAGAATTAAAAAAAAGAAGGTAGAAGTAACAGATCTACCGGTTATCATCAACCTCATCGAGACCAAGACCTCCGCCGCTCACGGCGGCGCTGCCGTCGGCCCACCTCCGTCCTCTTTCTCTCTCCCCAATCTCTCTTCGTCCTCTCCATCCCCAATCTTTCTCCGTCCACGGCGGCGTCAGGGTGGTCAGCCTCCGCCGGCGGCTGTGTATTGACCCACATGTGATACTGAGAGGTTTGGTGTTGAACGATTTTAGAGAGAGAGAGATTAAAAGTTGAAGGTTTTTTAAGAGAGAAAGATTTGCTTCATCAGGGATAAGTTTCAAATGGGAATGAGGAGAGAGAGAGACTAAAGATGGGTTTTAAGGGGTCTGACACTTTAAAACTTAAAAAAGCTGGTGGAATTAATGTGGAGAGAGAGGAATGAAATGACAATTGGGGTAAATGTCCAAATTACCCTTTCTGTTGGCATAATATGATTGGTGTAGATTGGTTCTCATGGTTCTCATAACTGGGGGTGGTTCTTATTCTAGCAGCTCCCTATATATATATATATAGGGAGGGGCTCATGCGAGAACCTTGAGAACCAATGTGAACACAACCTAAAATAGCTAAAAAAAACCTAAAAAAAACCTAAAAAAACCTAACCCCCACCCCCCCACCCCCAAAAAACCTAAACCCCCCCCCCCCCCAAAAACCTAAACCCCCCCCCCCCCAAGCTAAAATGCTAAAAACTAAACCCTCAAAAAACCTAAAAAAATCTAAAAAAAATCTAAAAATTTTTTTTCGAATTTTTTATGTTAAAATCGCTACTTTTCGAAGCAAAAAAAAAAATTTTTTTAAATTTAAAATTTTTTTTTTCTTCGAAAAGTAGCGATTTTTTTTATAAAAATATTAAAAAATTCAAAAAAAAAAATTTATGTGTGATTTTTAGCTATTTTTAGGCATTTTTGGTGTGTTCACATTGGTTCTCGCGGTTCTCACAATAAGAGGTGGTTCTCGCATGATCTTCTCCCTATATATATATACATATATATATATATAGGGAGGGGCTCATGCGAGAACTCCATTTATTGCAAGAACCGCGAGAACCAATGTGAACACAACCTAAAATACCTAAAAAAAAAAACCTAACCCCCCCCCCCAAGCTAAATGCTAAAAACTAAAACTCTCAAAAAACCTAAAAAAAACCCTACCCCCCCCCCCAAACCTAGACCCCCCTCCCCCACCCACCCAAGCTAAAATGCTAAAAACTAAACCCCCAAAAAACCTTAAAAAATCTATAAAAAAAATTAATATTTTTTATGCTCAAATCGCTACTTTTAGTGGAATTTTTTTTTTTAATTTTAATTTTTTTTTTTTGCTTCGAAAAGTAGCGATTTTTATATAAAAAATATAAAAAAAAAACTTTGTTTGATTTTTAGCTATTTTTAGGCATTTTTTGTTGTGTTCACATTGATTCTCGCTGTTCTCGCATGATCTTCTCCCTATATATATATATATATATATATATATATATAGGGTAAGGTTCATGTGAGAACCACCCTTATTGCGAGAACCAATGTGAACACAACCTAAAATAGCTAAAAAAAACCCTAAAAAAACCTACCCCCAAACTAAATGCTAAAAACTAAAACCCCCTAAAAACTAAACCCTCAAAAAACCTTAAAAAATCTAAAAAAATCTAAAAAAATAAAAAAAAAAATCCAAAATTTTTTTCTTTAATATTTTTTATGTTAAAATCGCTACTTTTAGTAACAAAAAAAAAAAAAATTTTTTAATTTTTAATTTTTTTTTTACTTCGAAAAGTTGCGATTTTTTTATAAAAAAATATTAAAAAAAAATTTGTGTGATTTTTAGCTATTTTTAGGCATTTTTTGTTGTGTTCAAATTGGTTCTCGCGGTTCTCGCAATAAGAGGTGGTTCCTAACGGATCTTTGTCCTATATATATATATATATATATATATATATATATATATATACTAGTCGTTTACCCGCGCGTTGCGGCGGGGTTGACGATTTGCAGGGTTATCCTTGTTTTCTGTTAGTTTGTCGATTGTTTTGTTTAGGTATGAATGGCTTAAAAGAATTAATAATTAATAATTAATAATTTAGTATTAACATGAGTAATAATACCTTTGTTCAAATCCACCTATATGGCTACATCTAAGCAAGGAACTAAGTCCACTCACCTAATAAAATACAAGGTTGATAAATCTTAATAGCAATATGAGAGTAAGAATAACTTTAGCCACTGGGACACCAACATATGCCAAAGGCTTCATAGACCATTGTAGAGCAAACGTGAGTTGTTCTGGTGCAGTAGTTGTCAAGCAATGATTTGCACTTCAAAAAAATCTACAACAAAAGTTAAAACAACATTTGTATCATATAAGACATATCAAATAAACAATTTACGTTAAAACATTACAACATAAGAATTTCAATTCTCTTTTGATATAAGCAGATGCGAAAAATTCACCCCATTATGGATGGGTTAATTTGGGTTTTGATCCCAAACTGGTCAAATGGGTTAAATAAAAAAAGTAGCTAAAAGGGGAGCATACCAAACAAGTTAGAAATCCTCTGGAATCTATTTCTTATGTATTCAACCTCCTAAATCGTTATAGTCATAGATTTAGATTACTATTGTAATAATAATATTTTTAAATCATAAGTAAAGCATTAAAGGTTTATCAAAAAGTAAAAATAAAGTTATAAAAGATGACCCGTTGCAACCGAAACCCATTTTGACCTGTTACCCAACTTTCAACCTCCAGATCCAATTCATATCTATCGATGCATAATCTAGAAATATATTAGGAGACCTTTAATTCAAGGCAACAAAAGAAATTACAACAAGTGGCATTTTGCCTAACTAAGCTAAATTTTGGTAGAAACTTGAACAGTTAACAAGGTTTCAAGACTTGTAACCAACTTACAGTGAGTTAAAACAATTCTTTATTAATGGTTTTAGAAGCTAAAACAGCCATTACAAAATGTGTCTCAACTGTGCTTTACGTATTGTGTCTCAATTGCGCTTTACGTATAAATCGCGCCTTATGCCACAGAAAGCAAAGCGCACACCTGCGCCTTGCCTTGCACCTAAGGCGCGCTTGTTAAAACCAAGAAATCTGGAGAACCGCTTTAACCCTTGTACTTTTTATTATGTAAATCGACTAATGCGCTTTTTAGAAGCTAAAACAGCCACTACAAAATGTGTAAATTGACAGAAAACTTGTAGATTAGTGTAAGCTTTGGTAAATCACTTCTGTTCCCCTTTATTCACAATATTGATCCGTATAAATACAGCATTGCCTATCCTCTATTTGTGGAGAGTATATCTCCTATAGAATTACAAATATTCTAATTGATATGCACAATATTATATATTATTCCTATTATACCCCCGCAGTCGAAGCGGGAGGAGAACGGATGCTTAGACTGGAACGGAAGTCTTCGAATAGAGCTCGCGGTAGACCTTTAGTGAAGATGTCCGCGATTTGATGACGAGTGGGGATATGTAGAACACGAATCCTGCCCCACTGAACCTGCTCCCAAACAAAATGGATGTCAAGTTCGATATGCTTTGTCCGTTGATGTTGAACGGGATTACCGGAGAGATAGATGGCGCTGACATTGTCACAGTAAACGAGAGTGGCACGTGACATAGGGCGGTGAAGCTCAAGGAGAAGATTGCGCAGCCAACAGATTTCGGCGACAACGTTGGCTACGCCGCGGTATTCAGCTTCAGCGCTCGATCTGGAAATGGTGGCCTGTCTCTTTGAGGACCACGAGAGAAGATTGTCTCCTAAGTAGACACAGTAACCTGATGTGGATCGGCGTGTGTCTGGGCACCCCACCCAGTCCGCGTCTGTATATGCAAGGAGAGACAAGGTAGGCGCTTTGCAAAGGGTGATACCGAGAGACGCCGTACCTTGAATGTAACGAATAATCCTTTTTAATGCATCCCAGTGACCGGTACGAGGGGCATGCATGTGCATACAAATTTGTTGCACGGCGTATGTGATGTCCGGTCTAGTATAGGTGAGATATTGAAGAGCACCTGCTAGACTTTTGTAAAGAGTAGGTTTGTCAAAGACGTCCCCGGAGTTAGCCACGAGCTTGGGATTGGTGTCAACTGGGGTGGCAACAGGTTTGCAAGACTGCATACCCGCGCGCTTAATAATGTCTAAGGCATAAGCGTGTTGAGAGAGGAACATGGAGTCACCCTTTCTAGAGACCGAAATACCCAAGAAGAAACTGAGAGGGCCTAGATCTTTCATTGCAAACTCATGAGCAAGTTTTGCCATAAGTAGCTTTCTAAATTGATCAGTTGACATGATGAGCAGAATGTCGTCCACGTAGAGGAGCAAGTAGGCAGTTTCTTTTGAATTATGAAGCGTGAATAAGGAATTGTCACACTTACTTTGAGTGAACCCCATTGTGAGAACGTAATCCGTGAATCGTTGATACCAAGCCCGAGGCGCTTGCTTAAGGCCGTATAACGATTTCTTTAGCGAACAAACGTGGTCGGGAAATGCCTTGTTGCGAAAACCTAAGGGTTGGTACATGTAAACGGTTCCGTTAAGCTTGCCATGTAAAAAGGCATTCGTTACGTCTAATTGGTGTACCGGCCACGATTGTGATAGTGCCAAGGTAAGAACGGTACGAATCGTTGCGGGTTTGACTACCGGGCTAAAAGTCTCCCCACAATCAACCCCAACTTGTTGCAGCCTCCCATCACACACTAATCTAGCTTTATAGCGTTCCAATGACCCATCTGAATTAAACTTGTGTTTAAACAACCACATACTACGGATGACATTCATGTCTGGTTGACGTGGGACTAATTCCCATGTCTCATTTTTAATAAGAGCATTAAATTCACTAGTCATAGCGTTGGACCATTCCGGTATGGATAAGGCGTGGACCGGGTTTTTCGGAATTGGTATGATGGTTGAGGAGTGGAGGTTGAAGAGTTGTTTGGGTTTGGTTATGCCGTCCATGGCGCGGGTACGCATAGTACGGGTAGAGTGGGGGGGAGGCGTAGGGACGGGTGTGGGTGACGTATGAGAGGTCAGAGAGGGGATGTTGAAAGTGGGAGTGGGGACGGTGTGGTTTTGTGAAGATGGTGTGGTGGGTATGGTGTGGGCCGAGGGTGAGGACTGTGGTGTTGCGGGTATGGTGTGGGTCGAAGACGGTGATTGTGGTTGGATGGGTTGGGCTGTAGAGGAGTTAGGAGTGGGAACTGTTGAATGGGTTTGGGCCGATGGGGATGTAGGAGAATTAGAGGTGGTAGTGTGGTTAGGTGTAAGGCCCACATGAGGCCAAAAGTGAGGGTGTAGAGGTTCTGTGAGAAAGTCATATGTGGGTTTAGGATATGTTTTAGATGCAAATGGGAAAATAGTTTCATCAAAAACAACATGTCGGTTAATTATGATTTGATTGGTAAGAAGGTTGAGGCATTTGTATCCCCTATGGTTAGGCGGGTAACCAAGGAAAACACAAGGCATAGAACGGTTTGCCAATTTATGAATGGTGGTAGATGGGAGTAGTGGGTAGCAAAGGCACCCGAAAACTCGTAGGTGATCATATGCAGGAGAACGATGATAGAGAAGACGAGTTGGAGTGTGAAATTTATGATTTTTGTTAGGGAGGATGTTGATGATATAGGTTGCGAGTTCTAAAGCATGGTGCCAAAAATGAGGCGGGAGGGAGGAGTGGGCAAGGACGGTGCGGATAATGTTGTTAATGGAACGGATTTTGCGTTCCGCCTTCCCGTTTTGGGATGACGTATGCGGGCACGAAAGGCGAAATAACATTCCATTGGTTGCAAACAATTGTTTAAAGGAATGGTTAACATATTCAGTGCCATTATCACATTGAAAAGTTCTGATTTTTCGCTCAAATTGAGTTGCTATTTGTGTATAGAAATTAGCGAAAATAGTGAAAGCTTGGGATTTATTTGTTATGGGGTATGTCCACAGAAAGTTTGTATAGTCATCCAAAAATAAAATATAATAACGATGACCGGCCGAGCTTATGACTGGCGAGGTCCATAAGTCGCTATGGATGATGTCAAATGGGAGAGAAGTACTAGAAGTAGAATCATTAAAAGGCAAACGTACACTTTTTCCCAAAACACAAGAATGACAAAGATGTTTATTAAATTTTGCAAAATTAATAACACTAGAATTTTTCAAAGAGTTCAACACATTATTTCCTGGATGACCGAGGCGATGGTGCCAAAGTTCCTGAGATATTGCAGCAAATGTTGAATAAGTGGTGAGGCCGGACAATTGTGAAGGCTGGAGAGTGTAAAGATCTCCGCTACTGTCACATCGGATAATGGGAGCCCGGGTCTTGTAATCCTTCACAAGAAAACCAAAAGCATCAAATTCGATAGAAATTGAGTTATCAGTCGTGAGGCGACGAACTGAAATGAGGTTTTTGATTAATTTTGGTGCGTAAAGGACGTTGTTTAGTTTTAGGGGCGGGTAAGGTGGTGGAAGGGTGAGGTTGCCATATCCAATTACCGGTATGGTCGTGCCATTTCCAACTATTATATTTTGTTTAATGCTATTATTAAAAAGAGTAGGAAAATTACCAGACTCGTTCAACATGTGGGCAGTTGCACCGGTATCCATGGCGGATTCAGCAGGCTGGTTCAATGATGTAAAAGAAACAGGTATGAAATGGAAAGGAAATCTGAACTTGTATTGATAAAAAGTGTATTTACAAATGAAGAGGATCCCTCTATTTATAGGGGAAGGAGGGACCAACAAGTAAATATTAATTACATGTAGGGACACCTATAATTACATGTAGAGACCTCTAGTTAACAACTAGGTCCTTCAACTATTTACAACTAACACTCCTCCTCAAGTTGGAGCATAGATGTTAATCATGCCCAACTTGTTACATATGAAGTCTATCTGTGGCTTCCGGAGTGGTTTCGTGAAGATATCAGCTAGTTGGAATTCCGTCCTAACATGGATTGGCTGAATCGATGGAGGATCCTTTTGAGTACCGACTATCCGATCTCTGATTAGGTGACAATCAACCTCAATGTGTTTAGTTCTCTCATGGAATACTTGATTTTTGGCTATATGTATAGCCGATTGATTATCACAGTATAATCGCATCAAGTCTTCAGAGATAACCCCAAGTTCTCTGAGAAGACGACGAACCCATATCATCTCTGATGTAACATCTGCCATAGCTCTGTACTCTGATTCGGCACTTGATCTAGATACGGTGTGTTGTTTCTTACTCTTCCAGGAAACAAGATTTCCTCCAACGAAAACACAGTACCCAGTGGTGGATCGACGGGAAATAGGACAGCCTGCCCAATCTGCGTCTGAGAATCCAGATATACGTCCATCTCCATCTTCTGTGAAAGCACCCACACGACAATGACCCTGATCGGAATATAAGATCCCTACGCCTGGTGTGCTCTTGAGATATCTTAAGACACGGAGAGCAGCATCCCAGTGTCCTGTGTGTGGAGTGGCCATGAATTGACTTAGGACACTGACGACAAAGGAGATATCTGGCCGGGTGACAGTTAAGTAGTTAAGTTTTCCGACCAATCGTCTGTATCGCTCAGGATCTTTCATTGGACTTCCGTCCTCTGGAAGGAGCTTCCTCGTAAGAAGCATAGGACTATCAACCGGTTTGCAGCCCAATAAGCCACACTCAGTTAGCATATCAAGGACATACTTTCGCTGAGAAAGGAGTATTCCTTGTGGGGAACAAGATACTTCTATGCCAAGGAAGTACCGAAGTCGACCTAAGTCGCTAATCTGAAACTGAGACTGAAGGAACTGTTTGAGCTTGGTAATCCCATCTTCATCATCCCCAGTAATTATGATATCATCCACATAAACAACTAGAATAATCCTTCGGCCCTGATGATGTCTAAAGAATACAGGGTGATCATATGCACTACGAACCATCCCAAACTCTCCCATAACACTAGAGAAGCGACCAAACCATGCCCTTGGAGACTGTTTGAGACCATATAGGGAACGGCGTAGTCTGCATACTTTTGAGGCCTCCTCCTCAACAATGAACCCAGGTGGCTGCTCCATATAAACCTCCTCCTCAAGAACACCATTGAGAAAGGCGTTCTTGACATCAAGCTGGTGGAGCGGCCAATGATGAATGGCAGCAAGAGCAATACAAATACGCATAGAGGGCATCTTGGCAACTGGGGAGAAAGTCTCGTCATAATCAATACCATAAGCTTGAGAATAACCTTTAGCTACCAGACGAGCTTTCCGACGATGTAGCGAACCATCAGGGTTAAGTTTTACTGTGAAAACCCAACGACAACCAACAACACGCTTACCAGGAGGAAGTGGTTCAAGATCCCAAGTCTGATTGGCCCGTAAGGCCCCAATCTCGTCTTCCACGGCTTGACGCCATCCTGGATGAGCCAGAGCTGTCATCACATTTTTGGGAATCGGATAGGAATCAAGTGAAGTGGTGAAGGCATGAGACTCCGTGGATAGGTGAGTATAAGCAACATAATCCTGGATGGGATAACGGGTGGCATGTCTAGGTTCTTTTCGAAAGGCAATAGGTATATCAGGATACGGTGCACCTGGAGGATCATAGGTAAGGGTTTCTGGTAATGGTGAAACGGGTTCAGTGTCAGGTGGTGGAACTGTGGACGTACCAGATGTAGAGGCTGGTTGTGAATCAAGAGTCTCTGTTGTTGATTCCTTACCTCGCCTAGCATATGTGAAGAGTAATGGTGGAGGATCTGTTGGAAGGTCCGAAGCTAGAGGAGCTGGAACTGTGGTGTCTGAGACCGAAGGGGTAGAGGGAATAGGTGACACAGGAAAGGTAGGAATGATGTGAGACTCAGGTATATCAGGATCAGGAAACATGTCAGTAACTGGAATGGAAGATTCTGGAAAGAAAGGGCACAACTGATCAAAGGTGACGTCAGCACTGGTAAAATATCGACGAAGAGAAGGACTATAACACCGATAACCTTTCTGGACACGTGAGTAACCCACGAAGATACAACGAATGGCTCGAGGGTCGATTTTAGGGACTCCGGGACGATGATCATGGACATAAGCTACACATCCAAAAATTTGAGGCTCAAGAGGAAACGGAGTTCCTCTAGGAAATAAGACAGAGAACGGGGTTTGACCATGAAGAACAGACGATGGCATACGATTAATCAGATAAGCCGCAGTAAGAACAGCATCACCCCAAAATTGACGAGGAACATGAGAATGAATCATGATTGTGCGAGTAACATCCAACAGATGGCGGTTCTTGCGTTCAGCAACACCATTCTGTTGAGATGTATATGCGCAAGAAGTCTCGTGAATAATACCTTGTGATTTGAGATATGTAGAGAAATCGGTGGACATATATTCTTTAGCATTATCGGTGCGTAAGGTTTGGATGGATGTTTTGAACCGGGTCTTGACATATGCATGGAATTCACGAAAGATCGAGTTGATTTCACTACGGGATTTCAATAGGTAAACCCATGTGGCACGAGAATAATCATCAATGAAAGTAACAAAGTATTGAAAGCCCAATGTAGTCTTAACTGGACATGGACCCCATACATCTGAATGGACAAGTTCAAATATGGAAGTGGTTCGGCTTGACACTTTTGGGGGATAAGGACGTCGAGTATGTTTACCGAGCTGACATGACTCACAATGGAAGTTATCGGGAATAGAGATGCCAGGTCTCATTTGTCGTAGGACGGCTGCTGAGGGATGGCCTAACCGACAATGAGTTTCAAAGATACTAGACTCACAGATGTTTGCTTTGGGATGCGACAATGAAGACATTCGATAGAGACCTTCTGATTCGAGGCCGGTACCAATTACTCAGTTAGTACCTAGTTCATTAAAGGTACAATGAGTAGGATAAAAGGTAACGGAACAATTATTTCGTTTAGTAATTTGACTGACAGATAAAAGACTGGCAGGGAAGTTAGGAACAAGAAGAACAGAAGACAGGTTTAGGCTATCTGGGTTCTGAATGGATCCAATGCCGCGTACGGGGCACGAGGAACCATCTGCAAGTTTAACTGGTGAGCAAGAGGTATTATGAAGGCTAGTGAGAATTTCTTGATTCGCAGTCATGTGATGAGTAGCTCCAGAATCAATAATCCAGGATAAGTCAAAGCCAGAAAACGTACCTGATTGTACTGAGTTGGTTTGAGGACTCGATGACCAAAAACCAAGGAACCGTTGAAGCAAATCATACTCCTCCTTGGTGCATGTAATGGGGTGATTTCGTTCGTCACCCATTTGAAAAGACGTTCAAGCAGAAAAGCGGAAAACTGAGATGAAACCCGAACACGCGAACCGAGGCAGAAAACGAAAGTTGCTCAGATCGGAAAACCGATTTCACGGAAATGACCAGAAATAAATTCCGACGAAGCTGAAAAATACAGTATCGGATGAACAGTAACGGATGAACAGTAACAACAGATGAACAGTACTGCGATGAACAGTAACCCGGGATCTGGATGAGGAGGTGAGATCTGAAACTTGGCAGATCAGATCTGGAATAGGTTTGGGACTGGTGAACAGTAACCTCGAAAAATCTGAACTGGAATACGAACACGCTAAACGAGGCAGAAACGAAAAAATTCTCGGATCGAAAAATTAACCTGACGGGATGGACGGGGAGGGAATTCCGACTGAACTGGAAAAAGGGGGTGGCCAGACGATGGCTGACGCGCCGTCACGCGCGGCGCGTGATGTACGGCGGCGATTGTCTGGGCGGCGCGTGAGGGCGCGTGGCAGGTCAGATGGCGACGCGTTTTTGGGGGTTTTGTAGATCGGGCAATCGCGAACACGATGGTGGTGGTGATGTATGTTAACTCGCCGGAAAAAAGAATGGATCTGAAAAAGTAGGTGACGGGTTGTGGTGGTTTTGGGTGTTTGAACAGATCTAGAACGGGTTTTTAGGACAGAACTGGTGGTGACCAGAAATGGTATGAAAGAGAAAGTCTGTTTCTGATGTGGAAGGTCAGACTAAGCTGCAACCACAGAGCATACTACGAACTTTCTAAACTGAGAGCCGGAAATGGTCACCCGAATGAGGATATTCTTGAGCTAAAACACCTTTAGCTCTGATACCATGTAAAAGAGACAGGTATGAAATGGAAAGGAAATCTGAACTTGTATTGATAAAAAGTGTATTTACAAATGAAGAGGATCCCTCTATTTATAGGGGAAGGAGGGACCAACAAGTAAATATTAATTACATGTAGGGACACCTATAATTACATGTAGAGACCTCTAGTTAACAACTAGGTCCTTCAACTATTTACAACTAACAAATGACATAGTATAAAGAGCTTGTTCAATATTAGTTGGTTCATAAGCTGCATGTGCATGATGTGCTTGGTTGGGCCTAGGCCCAAGAATGCCAGAGCCTGTTTGCGCCGAAGAGTTTGAAGACTGTTGTGGGGCTGGGTCGGGTAAGGACAGGGGGGTGCAGCCCAAGGCGAGTAGGGTGAATTGTGCCATGCCAGTGGGTAGGGGTGTTGCGGGCCAGCCCACTGTGGTGGATAGGCAGGCCACTGTGGTTGGTTGTAAGTGTTACCACGACCACGGCCATAAGAGCCGCGACCACGACCTCGGTTACGGGATCGACCTCGGCCACGAGACCGGTCAGAAGAAGGTTCATGGGTAGTCTATGAAGTGTTGTGACCAGTAGTCACATGGAGTGCGGTACCTGCTGCGTTGGCAGCGGCCAAAGCGGTGTCAGCTTTCCGAGATTCTTCCATAATGAGACGAGATCGGGCATGGTAAAAGCTTGGCAGAGGTTCAGTTTGCTGAAGTAACATAGCAAACAAACCATATTGGTCATTGAGGCCGGTTATCATTTGCATAACCAAGTCAGAATCAGCAATGACTTTTCCGACATTGGCGAGTTGATCCGAAAGCATCTTGAGTTGTTGGCAATACGCCGTAGCGTTGGGAAAGTTGTCAAGTCGGGTGTTGGTCAGTTTGTTGGCGAGATGTATGGCACTATTGGTTTTGTTATCTTGAAATATATCAGCAAGAGTTTTCCACGCATCACAAGCGGTGGTGTTTGGCTTGAGGATAGTGTGTAGGAGATCGTTAGATATCGTTCCATGGATCCACTGGAGTACTATAGAGTCTATCCGATCCCAAGATTCGGAGGGGGTGGGGGATGGGGGAGGTTGTTTGGGATCGGTGGTGGTGGTTGCAGGTTTCGGTTGCGTGGTATTGGAGAGATGATCATACACCATGAATGCCTTACAATGGATTTTAAAGAGCTCTGACCAAGATGAGTACTGAGCCGATTCCATTTCAAGGGTAATGGGAATAAAGTTTTTGATGTTCGAGACGGTGACCGCGGGATGAATTTTGGAATCCATGGAGATGAGGTGAGGATAGGGGGAGGAGAGTGATCGGAATTGTGAGGGAGGGGGGAAGAGAGCAGCAGAAGTATGGCGGTAGAAAGTAGGGTCAGAAAACTCGTGATACCATTTAAGCTTTGGTAAATCACTTCTGTTCCCCTTTATTCACAATATTGATCCGTATAAATACAGCATTGCCTGTCCTCTATTTGTGGAGAGTATATCTCCTACAGAATTACAAATATTCTAATTGATATGCACAATATTATATATTATTCCTATTAATTAGTAAATGTAGTGAGTCAGCGGCTACTCCCCCAAATACAAACACTTGATCATATATCATTAATTTTGTGTTTAGATTTTGTTTATAAATTGTTTAGATATATTACATATCTAGAATAAACCAAACTCAAAAATGCATCTAAATTCTAGAATTATAAGTCACACGTTGCACAAGAGAAAAGTTACCTCGCCTTCCCTTATGAAGTAAACTCCATTCGCGGCCTCTCCCTCTCGAACACCATGTTCTTGGGGATATTGAAAAGGGGAAATTATAACTAATACATGTGCAATTGTGTAATAGATAAACGATTAGGAACATCAAAATCGTAGACGGATCCTGAAAAAATCGAAATCTGATGAACTCAAGAATACATGAAATCGGAAAGAAAGAAAAAACATTTTTCGGGTGTTGGTTTTCACCTAGTTGTTGGATATTGCTGGAGAAAGTTTGTTTAAGCCCTAGATCGCCGGAATCTCAACTTATGAAACCCTAGTTTTCCTGAAATCAAGCATGAGTCGCACATCTGAACCAACACCTCAATAGCTCCACCATTGCGCCACAGATCTGTCGATTACACCTACGCTAGAGATAATGTTGTTGCTGACTGAACCACGCTTCATGCCACCAAGCTAACCATATAACAAACGCAAATCAGTAATTTGAAACAACCTCCACCATAAAAAATAAAGCCTATACAGAGCAAATGAAAGCATATTAAATTTTTTTCATGTATTTTCTAGTGAAATTTAAAAATATTTAGTGATAGAGAACCCAACACCGAAAATAATCGGAAATATCTAACATCTATGGAAAAATCCGGGGTTGGCACTAATTACTTAATCAAATAACCGAACCGATTGAGAATGTGCAAAAGCGGAAGTGGGTTTATACCTTGCAACCAAGTGAACAAAAGCGAAAAGCATCAAGGCTCCGGCCACAGATCTCGCAATGGTTTGTGTCTCCTTTATTGGGGCCAGCTCAACGACGGTCTTTTATTGAACCTCTAAAAAATTCGGTTTGAGTGATAGCTTCTCCAATCTCGCAATGGTTTGTGTCTCCTTTATTGTGTCTCCTTTATTGGGGAACAAAAGCGAAAAGCATCAAGAGTTTGAGTGATAGCTTCTCCAACCTCGGCCTTTTATTGAACCTCTAAAAAACTCGGTCATAGCTTTCCCAACCTCAGCTTCATTCTATACAAGTGTGAACAATCTATATGACTATATCCAACCAATAAAGTTGTTTTCACAGCTTCAACACAAAAATCACCACCACTTTGCCAAGTTCCGAGCCCTATTGCAGGAATTTTGGCTCCTGTATTCAACAGGAATTAAGCCCCTGATGTCCCAAAGCTCCTTTTCATTCCTCATAATCTTGTTTACACTCAACAAATGTATAGAAAAAGATGATAAAACAAAGCAGGAGTGTGACTGGAAGAAAACAATAATGATTCAAGTGAAAAAGTCAAACTTTAAGTACCAACATAGTTCCCGCCAGGTGTTTAATATTGTTTTAAAAGATGCCAAAAAATCAAACATTAAGTTTAACAAAATCTAGAGTGGTAATAACTTTAAGAATATAACTCGTATGAGAAACGAGTTCACCTCAGATCCAGATGTCCCCCGTCACATTTGTTGGTGTTGACACATAAAAAGTTTCAAGTTTGAACAAAGTCAACATAAAAAGTATCATTTTTAACCAAAAGTCAGCTTTTTTTTTCTTACTCTTTCAATATTGGTTGTGCCTTAAACATTCTCAACCTAGCTCCTCCCTCTTTCAACCTCCCCTTTCTTCCATTTCCTTTAGTTATAATATTTTTTTGGTAAAAGATTTTATGTATCTGGATACACTTGACTTCTGACCAGTTTTCTTTTGATCAACTCCCAAGTATAACACATAATCCAAAAAATAAATTTATTATTAAAAAAGTGATTTAAAAGTTTTTATATATGTGGACACACCTCAGATGACTTTCAACCCAATCATTTTAGCTAAACCATTTATCATAACTCGTCTGACCCGTTAAAGATAAAACATAAAAAAACGAGCCTGGTATCCACATTTTATAATTTGTTGGAAAACAAGAAACTTAAGGTACCTCTTCTGGAGTTAAAGGACATTTTCGAATAGCCCTTCTTTCACTATAAACAAGTTTCTTGTCAGCGAAGTTTTCCTTTCGGTATTTCATCAATATCTTTTCTTCATGTGGAGTAAATATATCAAAACACCTGCAAAAGAAACAAAGCAATTAGTTATTTATCACACAAACAATATCCATTAGAGGCTGATAACAAATTAATACAGGTTCCTATGAATGGATCATTTTTATAACGGACATACCCCTGGCCAAACCGCAGGGACGAAAATGGCATTATACTCGAAATATTAATATAGACTTTGTATGACTTTCAACTTGTTCAATCCATACCATTTCAGCTTAAGAAACTATACAGCCCATTTGAGATATATAAAAATCAACCCAAAATCGACCAACTCGTAAGTAAACAGGTCGAAATTTTAAACCAGAACTTACCCCGCAAATGACAACATATCCTTTTCAAACCGAAGATGTATTGACATGAAGTGACCTTCTGAGCGAAGGTTAGCAACTATTGACTGACTTAACTGCATGATATGCGGCTTAAATCTAAAGGCATGATAGTTGACTCTACATCTTAACTGTTGATATTCCGGATTATCGATCTCTTCCGCTAATCGATGAGAAAATGGTGTGAGATAAATAGCACCATGTTCCTTCATTTTCTCCAAAGCAACCGTTGTATACCAACTAATAGGCGCATCTCTAGGTGGACGAAGCTATAAAAATAAATAATTACAAATTTTAGCGTTAAGTATGATTAAAATCACAAAAGTGGAACTGGTTACGCGTGAAACATACCTGAAAAGATTTTATCTTCTTTGTCCTTCTGTGTTTCCTAATTCCGGGGATGCTTTCGACAACACGAACATCATACCGCAAAGACTTGATAAAATAATCAACATCATATATACCTTGGAAACCACTGTTCATAAGCAAGAAGTAGTAATTAGATTTCTTAATTTTTTAGCACAAGTATTAATCATGCCCCAAACAAAATGTACGAAATCCTGAAATGTTTTTCTGCTTAATTGAAGGATGTATCATATATTTGACTAATAGTCAAACATTAAAGATACCTGTCATCATGCTAATAGGAATTCATATCAAGCTCGGGCAGCACAAGGGTGGCATTCATTATTCGGGCAGCAAGAACCGCTTCCATATTTGGTACATACTGCTTAACCTCCCCACTCTTCACGTATTCGTCCATTCCTGGGAACTTGAGCAGGTAATTATCTTCGTCCATGATCAACAGTGGTGGATCTTTAACTTCGGATCATTTACACCTATCATATATCAATTTTATATTAAAATATTAATATTAATTTTCATTTTCATAAAAATTAAAAATAATGAAATTTGGGCTGAATGTGTTTGGGTTCGTCTAGATTTTAAGGTTCGGGGCAGGTTGAACCCGCCAACCCATTTTTGTAATTAAACGTAGACACTAACTATTGATTAATAGTTGCAATATTTTTTTTGGAAAGAAAACTGTTGAGCCAACCTGTCACTCAGAAGACCACCATTCCGTCAATTCTTCTCCTGCTGAAAAGACCACCATTCACCAATTCTTCCCCAGACCGCTGTTGTTCGTTAGGTAATCCTTCTAATTTTCTACTAATCCCGGACTCCTCACTCGAACTCACCACCACTTTCCCACTTCACAACTCTCTGAGCAATTCCCCTAAAAACACAGATGTAACAACAAACATCAAACTCAGCAATCATAACATATCAGATTTACCTTGCTGTCTTGTAATTGAGCAACATCATTAAGTAATTCCTCTTATGAATCATATGCTTCACTAAACATTCTCGACTTTTTTAGGCAAACAATAACACAAAGTACTTGAACAAATTCAGAAAATTGGCATGTCTTGAAAATTCAAACCGGTGGTGGGCCTGGTATCTGTTAGTGATAAGAGGTGACTGAGTAGAACAAACTAAAAATAAAAACGTACCTGAACCAAATAGGTGAACAGATAACCATACACCAAAGGTAAACTGTCTATGCCATGTGAAGCAACTTGAAAGACGGTTCCATACCCTATGATCTAAAACCAATTCCATACCGACCCTGGCACCGAGCGCTATAAAACCCGTTGACTTTTTTTCCGGTTTCTTCATGCATATCAGCATAAGTGTAATCATGTCCGGCGGCAACACATGAATTTTATTCCATTTTTTTTTAATCTGAACAAAATGACAAAAATATTGTAAAGGTATCAATCAGTAATGCATCCAAACAATCAAAAAATTGAAAGGCCAATTGCCTAACGTGGAACCTAGTAGAAGCGCATCTGGCAATTTTGATACAAATGTTATGAGGCAAGTAAATTGTTTGTAGTGAATTCCAAACACTCAAAACTGTAAATGAAAACCTGCAACATTTGAACCTGATCACATGCTGATCCTGCCTGCCCTCAACGTTATCTTCTTCCTTTTTACCACCTTATCTCTACAACACAATGCATACTACAAATTTTACTCAATATGTTTTGTTTTATACAAGAATCCAACTATATTGGCCCTTTCAGGTCATATATACTTTTCTAAACTTGAAATAAAATAACAAAATGCATACCTTAAATCAATCGATGTATCAAACTGTCTCTTTTCTAAAACCTAGGGAATGTGAAATCAACTAATTAATGTATGGTCGGGGAAAAGGGGACAACAAATCGGAATCGAATGCATAACCTGTTGATAACACCAGATTGCCTCAGGCCGGCCGATGCCTCTTCACTGCTGTCAACGTCGGAGAACCCTACTCCGTCTGTGTCTCATCTCTTCTCCGATCTGTTTCTCTCTCTCACTTATGGGTCAAGTAAACGCGGTGGTGGTGTCACGACGGTGACTCCCCGGCCACCGCCCCTCTCTCTTCGCTCTCCCTATTCCGCTTCTCTCTCTTCATTATCTCTCTTCTGAGGCTTTAAAGGGGGTAAGGTGTTTATTGTGGAAACCACGCTTAATAACCCCTAATAACCGCCCAAACAGGCCATTAAGAACTAACCTGTGATGATACATCTGGGTTCAGGACTTCTGTGATAAGTCATCGTCGTCAAATCGAGCCCCAGAGAGAGAGAGAGCGAGATGGAGCGCAGAGATATAGAGAGAAGTGAAGAAGGAAGGAACAGGAACAGGAACATTTGAATTTTCAAACTCGATTAGGGTTTTTGTTCAACTCAGACCTGTCGCACATCCTTTTCATTTCAGAGTTTAACATGTTTAACCAAACCCCTTCGCCGGAACCCTAGTTTCCTTTGTCACTTCTACCTTCTCTAGAGATTCTCCTACCATTCTCTCTCTCTCTCTGGTTCTTCCTGGTCGCCATGATTGAAAAGAATAAGCGGGATAATGCTATTTGGGGATGAGTGTTGGAATTCAAAATTTGAACTCAAAACATATGTGTCGCCTAAAAATTCAAGCCGCTTCGCATCATGCTTCAAAAAGCTTTGGACTGGTGTGCTTTGATGGATTGTACAATGAGCTTTAAAAACTTGTACATGTTGAAAAAGTGGCAAATGACCATTCTTGCCTTGCAATATGCATTATATATATATATATATATGGGCTGTTTGGCTAAGCTTATTTTTTTGACTTATTTACTTATTTGCTTTTTGAAAAGTTAAAAGGTGTTTGGGTTAGCTTATTATGTGAGAGGAATAAGTAAATAAGTCATTCCATTATGACTTATTTGCTTTTCAAATAAGCAAATAAGTAAATAAGTAAAAAAAAATAAGCTTAGCCAAACAGCCTCATAGTATAGATATGTATGAAGAAATAGTGGTTCCAACGACAGGAGTCAGTCGGACCAGGGATTTAGTTCTGCATAAAAAGGGGTGAGTCCTCTAGTTTGATTTAGGGTTTAGCTGGGTTTCTTCTCCGATGATATCTGCAAAACAGACATCCGTTAGACTCGCCACGGGGAGAATGGGGGTTCTCTCCGTGACCACCCTCCGGCGTGAGAATAAGTACAAATCTCAATGATAAAGAAGAAGTAGTGAAAGTGAAATGAATGTAACTTGAGAGATTATACCTGAGTTGTCTTATTTATAACAGGATTTGGGCGGGAAAGTTTGTTGACGGAAGTAGTAACGGAAAGCATCTTCCGTAAGCGGTTACTCTTTCTGCCGTTAATCATCATCTTTACGTTTAAGCACACGGATCGTGGGCGAGATTAATGGCTGGGGAGACGCCACGTGGAAAGTGGATGTGTGCGGATCCTTCTCCAAGTTAGTGCCATAATTGTGACCCTAATGAGTGTTTAGGATGGTGCCACATCACCATTCAGTTATAACCGAATGGTTGTGCACGATGGGGCCTTCTAGAAGGTTTACAGCTATAATCCTCTATGCCTCAGCCTCATGGTAATTCTGTTGTAACAGAAATGTCTCTTTCTGTTTAAGCCTGGGTTGTAATTACGCGGAGATGTTCTAGGGTTTCGCTCCCAACTTAACTATTCTATTGCACGAGCCCGCGCCAGGGCGTGTTATTAGTTCTATCTCGGCACGTGAATGTTGAGGACTGTTTCCTTAGGTTTTCTTCTTTGGAACCGGTGCGCAGCTGTGCAGGATTCTTTTGGAAGAGGTTTATTGTGGTGAAGTTGTGGTATGGTCCTATGTGCTTGCGCAAGGTTTTTGGGACCATACCCCTTCAAGTCCCCCCAGTCCAGTGTTGCTCTTATGCAAGTAAGTGGAGTACTGGACTATCGATAGTAGAGTGTGAGCTGTTGCTTTGGGAAGTTTCCGTGCTCAAGAAATGGGGAATCTTTTTGCAGAAGATATTTGATTGTCGAGTTATCATGCTGATTGTGCTATAGTAAACATTTTCCCACATGTGTTGATTTGGTCACTTTCAAAGCTGCTGAAGGTGAGGGTTTTCTTTATACCGTACTTTGCCTAAATAATGGTAAAGATAATTTCCCATTTCTTACTGGGTTTGGTGACGATGCAGGTGTTATGCTATTGTTAGCAGATGCCTTAGTGCAAGCTTTTCCGTCTGATCGGAGATGTCGATGCACGGTGGTATACAAACGACGTCGAAGTGATCGCCATCGTGTAGATCCGACTAGAGCCCAGATGACGACTTCTGTTGTGGGTGATGAGGAGAATAATAAAACCTGGATCATTGACCCCTACCCTCTGGAGTGGTATGGTGAAGCGTTACATACTCCTGTAGAGATGTTGGCCATGTTCCCTGATGTGTAGTTTATAATTTACAAGTTTGGGATGAATGCCCCCTTTTGTAAATATTACTGATGCACTGTTGTGCACATATATTTTGTTAATGTGCTTACTGCACAATTAACTTGCTGATTTACTGATGTGCATGTAAAAATTTTGTTAATGCGTTTGGTGCGCAAGTAACTATTATAAGATATGTTTGAATTACAATGTCTTGCATGTGTACAAATACTTTGTTTAGGTAAGGCGAATAAAGATGGTAAAAAGCTCATGTGTGAAAGTAGGTCCGGATCTTGTGCAGGACTTGTATTCGCGGATCGTTCATGAGACTTGTTATGTCTTACCATAGTGTTTTCGCGCTTATCAAAAGGAATTATATGCATTTTGTAATAAACAGGAACATAACAGAAGTAAAACTTTGTACTGATTTAGGTAAGGCGCAAGGGCTAGTAGATACAAAGTAAATAAATATGATAATTATGATGCATACGCAAGCGATGATTGTTGTTATGATGTGTAAGAGCGGATGAGTCAGCTACATATAGCATCTGCGCAACTGTTGCGCGTTCCTGGTGCGTGGTACATTTGTTCCATCAAGTCGTTTTAGGGTATACGCGCTTTTCCCAGGACTTCGTTGATGATGTATGGCCCTTCCCATTTGGGTGCGAGTTTCCCTGGTTTTTCAGCATTGGAGGCTTCATTGTCTCGTAGAATGAAATCTCCAGGAACAAAGGTGCATATGCGCACTCGAGAATTATAATATTTTTCTAGCTTTGATTTGTATCTGGCTTCATTGATGGCTGCATTTTCGCGCCTTTTTCAAGGAGATCCAGGTCGAGTCTGCGCTCGAGTTCGTTGTTTCGTGTTTCCATGGCTAGCATTCGTGGTGATGGGAGGCCTATCTCTGCTGGAATTACTGCCTCTGAGCCGTAAACGAGGCTGAATGGTGTTTCCCCTGTGCTGGTTTTTGGCATAGTACAGTGAGCCCATAAAATGCTTGGGATTTCGTCTACCTACCCCCTCTGTGCGACTCCCAGCCTTGCTTTTATGCCATCTACTATCTGCGTGTTTACACTTTTGACCTGTCCATTCGCCTGCGGATGCGCCACCGAGGCGAAGCTGTATTCGATGCTCATCTCTTTCAGCCATTTTTGTAGATCTTCTGATGTGAAGTTTGTACCGTTGTCGGTAATGATGCGCAATGGTAATCCGAAGCGGCACATGATGTGCTCCCAGATAAATTTTTGAATTACCATTGCGGTAGTCGATGCGAGGGCCTTGGCTTCTACCCATTTAGTAAAGTAATCTACTGCTACCACTATAAATTTTACTGCGCCTGGCGCGTCCTGGAAAGGGCCTTCCAAGTCAATGCCCCATTGCTGGAAAGGCCATGCCGCAATTACTAGGACAAGAGGGTTCTTTGGCTGGAGTGTTTTTGGAGCATGACGTACACTTACATAAGAGTTCTACAGCGTCTACGTGCATGCCTGGCCAATAGTAGCCCGCACTCATGATTTTAGCGACCATCATGCGTGGGCTCGCGTGGATTTCACATAGTCCTTCATGAATTTCGTGGACTAAATAATGTGCGTCGTGCTTGTCAACGCATCGTAAGAGAGGACCCATGTATGATTTACGGTATAAAATAACGTCTGCCATTTCGTAGTTTAGTGCCTTGTGCTGAATCTTTCTGGCTTCCGCGTTTCCTACTCGGAGGATTCCGTGTTGCAAATATGTAATGATTGGGGATGTCACACCCCCAAAATCCACACGCGGAGTATCACCGCTTGGAGGCGTGACATGACCAGGATCAAGCCACCAATCATATTGAACATAACAAGTAATAAGTAAAATTCAACCACACAATATGAAAGGTGTTTCAAATCAAAACGTAGTTAAGTGTTTAGCGGAAGCATAATTGTAAAACCCAACGTAAGTATTAAGTACGAAATAAAGTAATGTTTTTAGCATGGCACACACTGCCATGTCCCACAACGACCGCGCCTCCCTGTGCAAGCTCCATGAGTACCTAACGACCTGCAAGGCATGTAACAACGAGTCAACAACAAAGTTGAGCGAGTTCACAGTTGGTTGTTTAGTTATAGCATTTGTTTCGTAAATCATATGTTCGTTTTGTAAACCATGTATCGTATTAATGCGTATCGCGGTCTCCGAGACATGTTTGCGAAGATTAGTGGGGGCTTCCCATGTGTTACTAGACCACGCGTATCGACTGCTACGAAAATGTAAGAGGTGCCCTAAGTCAATGTCTATCAGCATTGACCCTTTGCCCATAGTCCATTAGTACACGCCCGTTCGGACGACACGGTGTGAGGTTTGTTAAACCTAATAGCGCTATCTACTAATGACCCGCTCGCCATAGGCCTCGGCGATTAAGTCGATAAATGAGGGACTTCAAATGATAGAGTGATGGTCTTATGGTCGTACGTATCCTGTTGTATGGGGAATACGCAAGTTTGTAGTTACTGTTCAGTTCATTAACCCATTCCCAACCCTTGGGAATCCCATGCCTTGGATAGAGTGTGAACTCACCTCGGTTTGCTCGGTTAGATTAAATGCTCGTTAAACCGTTGATCAATCAAATCCTATCGTGGTTACCAGAGACAGTCAGTTTCATGAATTCACAGCTCACATATATTATCACAAGTATTGCTCAAACAATAAGCAACCAAACACATAATCATCACGTGTGTCATAACAAGCGTAGTTCATGCAATCACACAAGTTGTAACGAATATCCATACCGACAGACATTCACATTGCAAGTTAGGGCCGTACACGCATGTTTTATTTTATCACAAGTAACTAGTTTGCCAATCACAAAAGAATAGAACCCCAAATCAGTTAACATGTAGCCCAGTTGTTACTCACCCATTTTACCTGGCCCAAACGTAATAACCCAAACCCTTACAAAATCCAAATCTCAATTGCGGCCCACTGACACACTTCAGCCCAACAGTTTCATCATCATCGTTCAATACCTACTTTCATGTGTCTATCACAATTAATATTTCATATTATCAAAAAAATTAGTTTCATCATCATCATCATTGATTAATAATTGATCTTGACTATTTTGACAAGATGCACATGGTTTGGTGATATTAAGATTACACACATGGGCCGTCATTTGCAGTGAACCCACATGCAAACTGAAAAGTGAAACATATAATTACTAAACATGTAATTATAATTTTCCATGGAACTTGATTACAATTGGACCAAACATTGCATGTAATACTATGAATATATTAAGAACCTTAATCGATATTCCAACAGTTGACATCATCATCATTCATTATTTAATTTTTATGTATCATCTAATAGCTATAAACACATGTGCCATTCACAATGATCAGCAATAATTTATGTATGAACAACCTAGATCATCGATATTAAAATCAAGTCATGCAATCAGATTCGTCAACGCGTATTATCACATCATTCACTACAATCCATAACAATTTCACATCATACTAAATTCGAGATCGACACAACAAGTCCTACAAATTACACGTGATCAAAACAAAATATAAATAGACTAACCGAAACTAAGAATGATCGAACAAAGGGAGTCTGGCTTCGAAGGAGAGGGGCAGCCATCGGGTTTAAAGCAAACGAGAGAGAGAGAGGAGATGTGTTTAGGGTTTGTCAGTTATCGATTTCAAGCACAGATTAAAACAATTCCTATATCCGAATGCTACTGGGCCGAAGCCCATTGTTGTTTTCGCCGGCCAGATACTAGACGAAAACACCAAGGTGTTTTCACCAAGTGGTGTTTTCGTGGGTTAAGGATATTCGGCAAGGGGAGGGGTGTGTTTCGGGTGTGGGGTGTTCCACAAAGGTTCCATCTTTTTATCACGTGTACTAACATCATAACCATACTAAACATATATCAGTTAACACACTTACATTGCACATCAAGTAATTATAAAAACACACTTGCAAATAAGTAATAAGTTAAGTCGAATAGAGACCTTGAAACTCGGGTTGTCACATTATCCCCAACTTGAAAGAAATTTCGTCCCGAAATTTAGTACGTGGTTACTGAGGAAGCTAGTTGTGTTGTGTAGTTTACTGGTTTTCCTGGAGTGTCACAGGGGACATCCAGGATTGATTCCCGACTTCTATGATGTTTACTTGCCTTAAGGGAACAGATGGATTAGAGAGTACCTCAATGCGGACTTCTTTAGCGAGGTGTTTGAAGCTTGTAGCAGCTAATTTGCTTAACGCATCTGCATGTTTGTTTTCGCCTCTGTTGATGTGAACTATTTTGAAGGTCTAGAACTGGTTAATCAGAATTCTTGCCTGTTCCAGATATAGGGCCATGGCTTCGCCTTTAGCATCATAATGCCCGTTGACTTGTTCTGCTACTAATTTGGAATCGACATGTGCCTCAAGATTTTTTGCTCCCATTTTGAGTGCCAGGCGGAGGCCTGCGAGGAAAGCTTCGTACTATGCTTCATTATTAGTACTTTTGAAGTCTAGACGAATTGCGTATGTGAGCTCATGGTTATCAGGGCTAACTAAGTGAAGGCCTGCTCCTGCACCGTCGTCATTTGAAGCGCCATCTGTATGTAATGTCCGGACCTTGTCTTCGAAGACTGGTGTAGGATTTTGTATGGCTTCGCATTCTTGGATTTTGTCGACGGGAACTTCGTGACAAAGTCTGCTAGGATTTGTCCTTTGATAGCGGGGCGTGGTTTGTAAGAGATGTTGTATCCCCTAGCTCGATAGCCCATTTGGCTAATCTTCCTGCAACATCTGGTTTGGAAAAGACTTGTCCTAGGTGATAGTTGGTAAGGACGGTGATAACGTGCCTAGAGAAGTATCGTCGTAGCCTTCGTGATGCATGAACTAGCGCCAGGATAAGTTTCTCCATGATGGAATAGCGTGTTTCTGGACCGGTTAGCATCTTGCTGATGTAATATATCGGCGTTTGGACTCCATCCCTTTCGACCATTAGTACTGCGCCAACTGCTACCTCTGCTGCGGAGAGGTATAGGATTAATGGTTCATCGTTGTGCGGGGCTGTTAATGTTGGCAGCTGAATCAAGCACTCTTTCATTTGCTGAAAAGCTTTTTCCGCCTCTGGAGTCCATTGAAAATGGCTCTTTTTTAACGCAGTTGCATAACGTGCTAATGAACGGGTATGATTTGGCGGCATGGTTTGCCAGGAACCTGTTAAGCGCTGCTAACCGGCCGGCTAGGCATTGCGTTTCTTTAATTGATGCTGGTGATGGCATAAGTTGAATGGCTTCTACTTTCTCTGGATTAACCTTGAAACCGTCTTTGGTTACGATGAACCCTAGGAATTTGCCTTCTTCCATTCCAAATGAACATTTTACCAGATTCAGCTTTAGGTTAACTTTGCGAAGGGAGTCAAACGTGCGCTGAATGTTTGCTAGAATAGATTCTTCTTCTTGGCTCATAATAACGAGGTCGTCCATGTAAACTTCCACTGTTGATATGTGGCTCCTGCGTTGCGGAGGCCGAAAGGCATTTTTGTGAAATAAAAAATACTTTTGTTTGTGCGGAAGGCCGTCTTGTCTTCATCTTCTTCCTTCATTTGTACTTGGTGATATCCTTTGTAGCAATCTAAAAAGCATTTCCAATGGAAGGATGCTAAGGAATCCACCTTCTTGTCTATCTCTGGAAGGGCGTAACAGTCTTTTGGACAAGCTTTGTTAAGGTCTTTAAAATCGACGCACATGCACCACCCGTCGTTGTGCTTTTGCACCATTACTGGGTTAGCTACCCTGGTTTGGTATTGTACTTCACGCAGGATCCCAGCTTAAAGTAAATCAGCTACTTGTCCGTTCATTGCGCGAGCTTTTTCTGTACTAAGGCTGCACTTGCCTTGCGCGACTGGTTCTGCGGAAGGTCGGATATTCAAGCAGTGTTGTGTTATCTTTCTTGGTACTCCAGTCATGTTCGTTGGGTACCATGCGAATATATCCATATTGTTAGATAGGAGTTCCTTTAACTTAGCGCGGATTGCTGGTGAAATGGCGTGTCCCAACATGATTGTTTGCTCGGGGTATTCCTCGTTGAGGATCCACTTTTCGGGTTCATTTGGTGGTGATGGTTTGGCGACTTTTACTGGTGGCTCGTCGTCCACATACATCACCTCTTTGCTAGAATATAGAATTGCTACCCCAGTCTCTGTTGGAAAACCACAAACGACGTGTGGTATGGAAGTAATCATACTAAACTCCCTTTGTGATCGTCTCCCAGTAATACATCATGGCGTGATGTAGCTGGCATAACCATAAAATTGACTGTGACAGTGCGCGAATGTTTTCTGTCTGATAGTGTTACAGGGAAGGCGATTTGACCCAACGGGAAGACGGCTTCATTGTAGAAACCAGTTAGAGGAAAATCTATTGGTTTCAAGCGCGCCTTATCCTTTGGGTCTAATTGTTTGAAACATTGCTCGTAAATTATGTCCATGGATGTTGGGATTGAACCCTACCAGAGGAACAGATAATTAAAGCCAAAACTGGATCAGAGCAGTGGATCCAGAATAAGCAGATCTTTCATACAAGTCTCTCCCCTTGAAAGTGGTTTCAACATCTGCTGACCTCCTATCTACTGATCGTACAAACTGCTGATCAAGTAAAGACCTGATGGAAGATTATAGCTCTGCTGTTCAATCTACTGTATTGAGTCAAGCACTGCTGATCCGGACAAGTACTGCTGGGTTCACAACAGTGGAAGGATGCAGCAGTTATTTAGATGTCTTTTATGTAATGAAATGTAATAGCAGTAGTTAGTATAGCAGTGTTTGTATTGATCAGAGGTTAGAGTTTGTTAGGAGGTTAGATGTCACTTTCATGGTGACGTCAGCTTAGATGCTCAGTGGTTTGCTAGTGCCTATAAATAGAACAGTACCATGCACTGTTCTATTTAGCTCTTTGCAAAATCGTCTTCTCTGAACGAACAAACACTGAGCTCTGGCTGAGGGGGAGTTTGTATTAAGCATTGCATTGTAATCGTTGTTGAAATTAAATTCAATCTTTCGGTTCTTTGTGAAAAGTGTTGGATCAAAGCAATACTCTCATTTGATTGTGTGTAAAGTTTGTTTCCATCTTAATTCCGCTGCACAACTCATCCATCTTCATTCTAAATCAAACGTAAAAACACAATCAAAACCAAACTCAGATCCAACAATTGGTATCAGATCTAGGACAGTCAAATTTGATTTAACAATCATTTTGACATAAATAGTTCAGCTCATAATCGTTGATACTGATCGTTTGTTCGTTTTGTTGAAAAACAGAGCAAGGTTTAATCACCATCAAAGTTGATTATTCAGTGCCTGTAAAACAACCAGGATGACGTCCTAATCACAAGATGATAAGAATAACATTGGCTCTCTTTTCAAACCACCCATGCTTAAACGTAATGAATACAACATCTGGGAGAGAAGGATGGGTCACATCCTTGCTCAACAGAACACCGGATGTTGGAGGTCTGTTGTCTTTGGCCCCCATGTTCCCATGGTGCCAAGTGTTGAGGATGCAAAGAAGTTCGTTCTTAAACCAACTGAAAATTATACTGAAACTGATTTTCAAAAGTTCGAACTCGATGCCAAAGCATTTAGCATCATAGCATCTGCATTACCCAATGAGATCTATGCTGGACTGTTACATTGTAACAGTGCCAAAGAGCTATGGGATGCATTGAAGGAATAGTTTGGGGGAACCGAAGAAGTTATTGAAAACAATAGGGAAATTCTGAATCAGCAGTATGAAACCTTTTGTCACATTAAGGGTGAATCATTGACCCAACAGTTTGAACGTTTTAGTTGTCTCATCAGTGAGCTAAGGCTTGTTAAGGTTGAAATTCCAAAATCAACACAAAATAGCAGGTTTCTTAGATCGCTACCTGATAAATGGGACACAATTGCATTTGTAACTAGAAACTCTATTGAGTTCAAAGATCTGACCCTGACCAAACTTCATGGTAGACTCCTGACCTATGAAAGGGAGTTAAACCAGAAAAAGAAGTTGCAAGAGTCTGGCAAAGTTGCTGATGATTATTCATTCGGTAGCACAACTCTTTTTGGTCAGGAAGAATCTGGTAGCAGTGGTAAGGATCAGGGTTATGATCACTTTATTGATATAACTGCTGGTGGAAATTTTAACAACCCTGATCCTCACTCTGCAAATTATGCTTTTACTGCTAATTGTGAAAACCAGATGTCAGATAATTTGTGCTTTGAACTCAATGATTTGCAACACTTTGATCCCACTGACTTAGAAGAGATGGACATTTTGCATCAATTGGCTTTGCTTAGTGTAAGAACAAGCAAATTCTACAAAAGAACATGGAGAAAATTCCCAGGGTTACATGGGAATTTAAGGGTGGGGTTGGATAAATCGAAAATCAAGTGTTACAAGTGCAATAGGCTAGGTCATTTTGCTAGGGAATGCATGAGTCAAACTACTGGTCCTATAATAACTCATCCCAGCTCAAACCCTAGACCACAAAATCAAAGCACGGTGCACTATACCCAATATACCCCTGTAGCCCATGTTAACACTGCTCACTACGCTGCTACCCCTGTGCCTGTGCATTATGTCCAAACCACTGTTCCACAAATTCAGTATGTTCAAACCCCTGTCCCCCAGGCACAAGTGCAATCTGTTGCACCTCAAACAGCTGCTCCAGCAGTGGTACAACCAGATCAGCAAAGCTTCTTCACTCAAGGCTTTGTTGACTGGAGCAGCATGCCTGATGAGCTTGGTGATGAAAATTTTGCACTCTATGCTTTTAATAAACCTTCTAATGATGAATTTTGTTTGATGGCATTAGAGTCAATACCAGAGGGGGAAGAAACTGAAGGTGAACAGCTAAGTAATGAAACAGTGGATGAGGTGACTGAAGCAGTTGTTAATGCAGTTGCTGGTGAACTACTGCTGGGAGAAAATTCAGAAACCCTGATTGAACCACTGACAGATCCCTGGTCCAAAGAGGACAAAGAAGAAGAGGAAGAGAAGAAAGCAGGTGAGAAGGAAGTAAGAGCTGATGATGAAGAAAATCATCAATGTGATTGTGCCATGATGGCTGCTGCCAAGGGAGCTTCTGCCTGCTTAGATAGCCTTTGGTATGTTGATAGTGGAGGCTCCAGGCACATGACTGGATGTAAAGCCCTACTCAAAGATTTTAAAATTCATGGAGGGGGTGATATATCAGTTTGGAATAACAGTAAAGGGAAAGTTCTGGGGTCTGGTACAGTACAGTCTGGCAATGTAAAATTTGAAAATGTCAATCTGATAGACAGTCTGAAATTCAACCTCCTGAGTGTTTCATAAATGAGTGACAAGGGTTATAGGTCATTCTTCACAAAGGAGTGTTGTAGGATTGTTGGACCAGAAATGGTCAAAAAGATTGAAGCAATAATAAAAACTGGTCAAACAAAACTTGTTGCTCAAAGAAGTGGCAATGTTTATGTTGTTTATATGTCAAAAGAGTGTCCGAGAGCTGATGCCTGTCTGTTCTCAGCTGCCTCTAACAAAGAGACAGAACTTTGGCACAGAAGATTGGGGCACACAAATCTCAAGACAATCACATAAATTTCAAAAAATGGCCTTGTAAGAGGCTTGCCACAAAAATTGTTTTCATGTCCTGAACATTGCATTTCCTGTTTAAAAGGAAAACAGCATAAAAGTTCTTATAAGTCCATTGAAGAGTCCAAAGCAACCCAGTGTTTGCAAATGCTGCACATGGATTTGTTTGGCCCAGTTCAAGTCATGAGTCTCAAAAAGAAGAGATATTGTTTGGTTATTATTGATGACTTTTCTAGGTTTACATGGACTTTTTTTTTACACTCAAAAGATGAGACTGTGGGCATTTTGCAAGACTTTGTGACACAGGTTGAAAAGCAATTTGACCTTCCAGTAAAAGTCTTCAGGAGTGACAATGGCACAAAATTTAAAAATAAGGAGTTGGATGCCTTCTGTGTGAAGAAAGGGATTATATGTGACAACCCTCAAATTTACATGTATTCCGTACAATTGATTAATGACAATTAAAGTGCTTGACGACTGTGTGGAATTATGTAACTGCTCTCTGATATCTGTGTTATACTTACATGTGCATGTTAACACACTGGTAGTGTACAGAAAAGTCATTAAATAATCTGTTATGACTTTCTGAGTGTTAAAAATTAAAAACGTTGCAAAAATATATATGTAGGACGCTTTACGAATTAATTAAGCAGTTTAACGAAACAATGTCGAACCGAACAACCGGACTTTACCCGGAACCTAAAAATATTGACATGACATTGTTTTTTCTATTTTCTGAGCCAGTTAGGGTCCCCGAATACCCTAACACCCGTTATATTACATAACACACTTATAACTTGTTTAAAGTGCATGACTAAACTAACGAGCTTGTAACCATTCCATTAAAATCCAACCATATAACCTCCCCCCCCCCCCATCCGATCGTTGCCTATATGGGGACACCTTTCACCATTTTTGATTATTATATTGGGGATGTTTAGTGTCAAGGTAACATATTAACTAGAGGTTAAAGACCTAAACTAGTTTATAAATAAACACATGGGATTACAATCTTCATTTCATCAACACCAACCAAATTTGCATCTCTCTCTCCCTCCCCTTCTTTGTTCTCGGCAGCCCCATCATCACCACACCACCATCATTACTTGATCACTTTCAAGCATTTCACAAGCACACAAAGGTGTTAGAAGGTCGACAATGAAGCTCGGTGTGTTCGGAAGTTGAAGGACCTCTCTCGTTTTCTTTTAACCACCACTTTTCCACACTTGAACTCCCCTAGCCTTGTGCTAGTAGTAAGTTTCTTAAATCTTCATCTTGTTCATTTATTTTATGGTTAATAGATGATTAATGGTTAAAAACTTATGAAACTCTAAAAGAACTTACATTAGTCTTGGATAAAAGATGAATAAGATGAATAAAGAGGAGATAGGTGTGTAAATCATGTAGATCTTGTGTGATTATGATTATTGGTTGATTATCTGATGTTTTGCTAATTAATATTGATGTGTGATGTTGTTGTGGTCACTAAACATGATTAACGGAATCAATCAAACACAAGTTAGTAAGTTAGAGAGTGAAAACAGAATCTGTCCCGGTTTTACAGCCAACTTCAGTTGGCTGTAAACAGGTCATAAACTCAACAGAAAATTGATATTTTGAGTCTAAAATGTGTTATTATGAAATACGGTTCTAATGGCACCGGAATCATAATTTTGGACTTCGTTTACTATTTTTAAAGTGTCGATTTGTAACAACAACTTAAGCTGAATTTTGACAGCAATAAATGGGTGTTATACTTTCAGTCATAACCTGAGTTTTATGATGAATCGGACCATGAAATTTGTACAGTAGATGACAATCGATTCATTTGTAATTACCCCACTGGAATTTCGTAAATCGGACACTCGATGAATTTTAAATAAATTATCCCGTGGACTGTGGTCAGAAAAATATAAATCTGAGTTCAGCCCGGAAAATGGATTTTTATAAAATATTGGTAAGGAACCGGACCCCAATATTTGTACACAATAAAATTTGGAATGGTTAAGACATTCTGTAAAAATTTGGGAATTTTTGGAATAATTTAACTATTTTATTAAAATGTTCGAAAACAGCCCGATTTTGAATATTAATGCGGAAATGACATAAGTTGTGACTTGCGCGTCTAGATGTCGAGTATGCTATATGTGAATGATCTAACAAGTTATATGTGTTACGTGCATTATCGTATGTTTGCCTATGAGTGGGGGAATGGATGGGAAGTATATATGGGCATAAACAGTTAAAGTAATGCATGCTATGTGATAGATACGTGTAGGAACTTTGTGCTCTAATTGAAAATCACTAAATGACTAACTGGTAAATCATACTAGGACGTGATTGACCGACCTTGACTGTTAGCTATATTTGAGAATCTAACCAAGCAAACCGAGGTGAGTTCACACACTTTCTAAGGCATGGGATTCCCGGTGGTTTGGGAATGGGTTAAAATAAAAACTAAATCTACATATCCTCCTTGGGTAGGATATGTACGGCCATCCTCCATAGAGTGGATGCCATTATTAATCCTACGAATTCTCCTGGTGCAGAATACGTACGTTCGTCCTCCTGGTGCAGGACAACAACCTTAAAACTAGCTAGACAAAACTCTATCAATAAGTCCCTCTTCATATCGACTTAATCGCCGAGGCCAATGGCGAGCGGGTCATTAGTTAATAGCGCTATTAGGTTTAACAAACCTCACACCGTGCCGTTCGGACGGGCGTGTACTAATGGACTATGGCAAACTGTCAGTGATGATAGACACTGATGTAGGGCACAACTATTGTTCGTAGTAGTCGATATCATACCGTCTAGTAGTTCACACGGGGAAAGCCCCCACTAATTATGGATACGGTTTGGGTAAAGAAAAAGGAAATGGTTAAACATACTTTCAACTTCGGGGTAACCCCCACGGAAAATAAGCCAACGAAAGTCAAACCACGTTTTTCAGAAACAACTTAAAACCAAACAACCAAACGTGAACTCACTCAACTTTGTTGTTGACTAGTTGTTACATGCCTTACAGGTCGCTAAATGCTTGGAGCTTGCACGAGGAAGAAGTCGTTGTGGTGTACGGACTGTTATGTTCCGTGCTCATTGTTTAAATCCTTATGAACTTATTAAACTTTTGTTTTGAACCCTAACTTATAAACTATGGACTTATGCTTTTGGATTTACTTTTATGCTTCCGCTGTTTAAACTAAACATGGTTAACTAGCTTTGGTCACCAATTGTATTGTGGTTGGTCTTATTTACTTTATTACGATGTTCAATATGATTGGTGGCTCGATCCTGGTCACGTCACGCCTCCAAGCGGTGGTACTCCGCATGTTGAATTTTGGGGGTGTGACAGATTGGTATCAGAGCCATTGGTTATAGTGAACTTGGTTTTTAAAAAAGGAAAAGTTTTTGATGAAACCAGACTATAACCAGTACAGTGCTCAACGATCCACAACGACGCTTCGCTCCACGTGCAAGACTCGACACCATAAGTGGTATGAATTATGTTATATTGTCGGTTAGATAGTTCTCACTGTGCATTAGGTAATGTGGTAATTTGCTATTTGAACCTTGTGTGCTTACTCTCTATTGTCGTCCCACGCTTACGCACTTTCGCGACACTTTTCTCACTTACGTTGCTTCATCATGAAGATCATGAGCGGACACGGAGGACGTATCAACCTCACTCAAGCCCAGTTGACAGCTTTGATCAACGAACGAGTTGCTGAGGCACTCGCAGCGAATCCAGCAGGAGGTATAACCTGCTATATCAACTCATCTTAGGACGTTTAGATCCTACCTTCACAAACCAACCCTCGTGCTTAACCTTGTCAATTATCCTCACACAACAGGTCAACATGCTCAACCTCCTGTGTGCACGTTCAAGACGTTCATGGACTGCCGACCTACCACTTTTAGTGGCACCGAAGGAGCCGTGGGCCTTCTTCACTGGTTTGAAAAGCTTGAGTCTGTTTTCGAGATGTGTGAATGCCCCGAAGACCGTAGGGTGAAATATGCTACCGGAACACTTGAATGAGCTGCGTTAACCTGGTGGAAGGCACAGGTTCAACTACTAGGACTGGCAGTTGCTAATGCCACACCCTGGAATGGTTTCAAAGAGCTGATCAAGGAGGAGTACTGTAGTCGGGATGACATCCACAAGCTAGAAGTGGAATTTTACAATTTGAAGATGACGGGGTCTGAGATTGAGGCGTATACTAAGAGGTCAAACGAGCTGGCCATCCTGTGTCCAACTATGGTGGACCCTCCCATCAAACGTATTGAGCTGTACCTCAAGGGCCTTGTACCAGAGATTCAAAGTCACGTAACTTCAGCCAACCTGGGTACCATTCAGCAAATTATCAAGTTGGCTCATCGTCTCACCGACCAGGCGGTGGAGTAAAACAGGCTACCCAAATGTATCAGTGCCACAGCTACTTCTGATGCACCTACCGACAACAAGAGAAAATGGGATGGGAACTCCGGAAAGGGTTCTACTTCAGTTCAGTCTCAGCAGCGAAAGACTGATGACTACCAGAGTCCTGGTCAGCAATCTTCTGGTAACCAAGGACATGGTGGATACTGAGGGAACCACCCCAAGTGCAACCGGTGCAACAAACATCACAGCGGGCAGTGCAACAAAGGTCGTTGCCTGAGGTGTAACAAGTTTGGTCATGAAGCAAAGGATTGCAGGAGCGCCCGACCAGCAAATCAGAATCGCCAACAACAACAACAAGCCCCACAGAACCACCAGCAGCAACATCAGCAGGGAAATAAAGGATGCTTTCAGTGTGGCGCTGAAGGCCACTTTAAGAGGAACTACCCCCAGCTGAACCAAAACCAGAACAATAACCAAGGAAATGGGAACCACAATGGGAATAACAATGGAGGCAACAATGGGGGAAACAACAATGGCAATGGGGCAAGGGCTCGTGTGTTCGTGATTGGTCAGGGAGAAGCAAGGAACGATCCCAACATTGTGATGGGTAAGTTTCTTCTGGATGACTTCTTTGTTACTGTTTTATTCGATTCAGGTGCCGATACTAGTTATGTGTCCTTAAAAGTTAGCCAAATGCTTAAGCGCACTCCAACACTTTTGAACACCAAACACACGATAGAGCTAGCAAATGGTAAAAGTCTTGAAGCCACACACGTAGTTAAAGGTTGTAACCTTGTCTTAGCTGGTCAGACTTTCTCTATCGATCTTATTCCTATCACACTTGGTAGTTTCGACGTTGTTATTGGGATGGATTGGCTATCTCATCATCAAGCGGAGATTGTTTGCAAGGAGAAAATCGTCCGCATTCCTCGTTCTGATAAAGAACCCCTCGTGATTCGTGGCGATAAGAGTGGTGCTGTCGAAGGCATCATCTCTTTCCTTAAGGCCCAAAAATGTTTGCGAAAGGGCCACACTGCCATTCTGGCACTTGTTACTGACACATCCACGGAAGAGAAGAGAATTGAAGACATTCCTATAGTGCGCGACTTTCCTGAGGTATTTCCTGAGGAATTACCTGGTCTTCCGCCTCATCGCCAAGTTGAATTTCAAATCGAGCTAGCTCCTGGAGCAGCGCCAGTAGCTCGAGCACCATATCGCCTAGCTCCATCAGAACTCGAAGAACTGTCCACACAACTAAAAGAACTCTTGGAAAAGGGTTTTATACGTCCTAGCTCTTCGCCCTGGGGAGCTCCAGTCTTATTCGTAAAGAAGAAAGATGGTACTTTCAGAATGTGTATTGACTATCGCGAGCTTAACAAGTTGACGGTGAAGAATCGTTATCCTCTTCCACGTATTGATGACTTATTCGACCAGCTGCAAGGGTCGAGCTATTACTCCAAGATTGACTTGAGATCGGGATACCATCAGCTGAGGGTCCGAGATGAGGACGTCTCCAAAACAGCATTCAGAACTCGTTACGGCCATTACGAGTTTCTAGTTATGTCATTCGGGCTGACGAATGCGCCAGCGGTCTTCATGGATCTCATGAACCGAGTGTGCAAGCCTTACCTGGATAAGTTCGTTATTGTGTTCATCGACCATATCCTGATCTATTCTAAGAGTCAGGAGGAACACGAGCAGCATCTACGACTTATGCTGGAACTTCTTCGAAAAGAACAATTGTATGCCAAGTTTTCGAAATGTGACTTCTGGCTTCGCGAAGTCCACTTTCTAGGCCATGTGGTAAACAAGGATGGAATTCATATGGATCCATCTAAGGTTGAATCGATCAAGAATTGGCCTGCACCCCGAACACCAACAGAGATCCGCCAATTCTTGGGTTTGGCAGGATACTACAGAAGGTTTATCAAAGATTTCTCCAAGATTGCGCAACCTCTCACTTCACTGACTCAGAAGGGTGTCATCTATCGTTGGGGCGATGCACAGGAGTCCGCATTTCAACACCTAAAGGATAGACTTTGTAGCGCGCCTATCCTCTCATTGCCCGAAGGCACCGATGATTTCGTGGTTTATTGCGACGCTTCCATCCAAGGACTTGGTTGCGTATTGATGCAACGTGACAAGGTCATTGCCTACGCATCGCGCCAACTTAAACTTCACGAAAGGAACTACACTACACACGACTTGGAACTGGGAGCAGTTGTCTTCGCACTTAAGATATGGAGACATTACCTGTACGGTACCAAGTGCACCATTTACACCGATCACAGGAGTCTCGAGCATATCTTCAAGCAAAAGGAGTTAAACATGCGACAACGCCGATGGGTCGAACTCTTGAATGATTACGAATGCGCTATCAAGTATCATCCGGGCAAAGCCAATGTTGTGGCTGACACCCTCAGTCGAAAGGATACTATACCTAAGCGTGTATGTGCATTACAACTTACCATTCACTCTAGCCTTCCCGCTCAAATTCGTGATGCTCAAGTTGAAGCATTGAAGGCAGAAAACATCAGGGCTGAATCCTTACGAGGATCGAGGCAGCGGCTAGAACAAAAGGAAGACGGCGCTTACTATGTAACAGGGCGCATCTGGGTTCCACTTTATGGAAACATACGCGAGCTTGTGATGGACGAAGCGCACAAGTCTCGTTATTCAGTACATCCTGGTTCGGATAAAATGTACCACGACCTCAAGACTACGTATTGGTGGCCTGGCATGAAAGCCCACATAGCGACCTACGTCAGTAAGTGCTTGACTTGTGCGAAAGTCAAGGCTGAATATCAGAAACCGTCAGGCCTACTTCAACAACCAGAGATACCTAAATGGAAATGGGAGCAAATTTCCAAGGATTTTGTTACTGGCCTACCCAGATCTCAACGCGGAAACGATACCATTTGGGTGATCGTAGATCGACTGACCAAGTCTGCACATTTTCTGGCGATCAAAGAAATGGATAAGTTTTCTACTCTTGCAGACATTTACCTAAAGGAAGTGGTATCAAGGCACGGAGTGCCAACCTCTATTATATCTGATCGTGACGCGCGTTTTACTTCTGAACTGTGGCAAGCAATGCACAAGTCCTTTGGCTCACGTTTAGATATGAGCACCGCTTATCACCCACAGACGGATGGGCAATCTGAACGCACCATCCAAACCCTGGAAGACATGCTTAGGGTATGCGTAATCGACTTCGGCAATGGCTGGGAAAAACACCTCCCGTTAGTGGAGTTTTCATATAACAACAGCTACCACACCAGCATCCAAGCCGCTCCATTCGAGGCATTGTACGGACGCAAATGCCGATCACCTCTCTGTTGGGCAGAAGTTGGTGACAGCCAAATCACTGGCCCAGAACTTGTGATAGATACCACCGAGAGAATTGCTCAGATACGACAGCGAATGGCGGCAGCTCGTGACCGTCAGAAAAGCTATGCTGATAAGGGAAGAAAACCACTCGAGCTCCAGGTTGGGGATCGAGTGCTACTCAAAGTCTCACCTTGGAAATGTGTAGTCCGCTTTGGCAAACGAGGCAAACTCAATCCGCGTTATGTCGGACCATTCGAAGTCACCGAGAAAATTAGCAAAGTCGCCTACAGGTTGAATTTACCTGAAGAACTCAGCGGAGTTCACAATGTTTTCCATGTGTCAAATCTGAAGAAGTGTCTGTCAGATGAGACCCTCATAGTTCCCTTAAAGGAGCTCACAATCGACGACCAGCTATGATTCGTCGAGGAACCGGTAGAGATTACGGATCGAGATGTTAAGATCCTCAAGAGTACCAGGATAATTCTGGTCCGAGTTCGTTGGAATGCTCGTCATGGCCCAGAGTATACCTGGGAACGAGAAGACCAAATGAAACTCAAGTATCCCCAACTGTTTAAGAAAAACGCAACCACTACTGAGGCTGAAGCTACTGCAGAATTTCGGGACGAAATTCCAAATCAACGGGGGGATGATGCGACACCCCAGGAAAATCAGGAAAACAACGCAACTTAGCTAGCTTCCTCAGTAACCACGCACTAAATTTCGGGACGAAATTCTCTTAACAGGGGGAGAATGTGACAACCCTCAAATTTACATGTATTCCGTACAATTGATTAATGACAATTAAAGTGCTTGACGACTGTGTGGAATTACGTAACTGCTCTCTGATATCTGTGTTATACTTACATGTGCATGTTAACACACTGGTAGTGTACAGAAAAGTCATTAAATAGTCTGTTATGACTTTCTGAGTGTTAAAAATTAAAAACGTTGCAAAAATATATGTGTAGGACGCTTTATGGATTAATTAAGCAGTTTAACGGAACAATGTCGAACCGAACAACCGGACTTTACCCGGAAGCTAAAAATATTGACATGACATTGTTTTTCTTTTTCTGAGCCAGTTAGGGTCCCCGGATACCCTAACACCCGTTATATTACATAACACACTTATAACTTGTTTAAAGTGCATGACTAAACTAACTAGCTTGTAACCATTCCATCAAAATCCAACCATATAACCTTCCCCCCCCCCCCCCATCCGATCAGTTTCCTATATGGGGACACCTTTCACCATTTTTTATTATTATATTGGGGATGTTTAGTATCAAGGTAACATATTAACTAGAGGTTAAAGACCTAAACTACTTTATAAATAAACACATGGGATTACAATCTTCATTTCATCAACACCAACCAAATTTGCATCTCTCTCTCCCTCCCCTTCTTTGTTCTCGGCAGCCCCATCATCACCACACCACCATCATTACTTGATCACTTTCAAGCATTTTACAAGCACACAAAGGTGTTAGAAGGTCGACAACGAAGCTCGGTGTGTTCGGAAGTTGAAGGACCTCTCTCGTTTTCTTTTAACCATCACTTTTACACACTTGAACTCCCCTAGCCTTGTGCTAGTAGTAAGTTTCTTAAATCTTCATCTTGTTCATGTATTTTATGGTTAATAGATGATTAATGGTTAAAAACTTATGAAACTCTAAAAGAACTTACATTAGTCTTGGATAAAAGATGAATAAAGAGAAGATAGGTGTGTAAATCTTGTAGATCTTGTGTGATTATGATTATTGGTTGATTATCTGATGTTTTGCTAATTAATATTGATGTGTGATGTTGTTGTGGTCACTAAACATGATTAACGGAATCAATCAAACACAAGTTAGTAAGTTAGAGAGTGAAAACAAAATCTGTCCCGGTTTTACAGCCAACTTTAGTTGGCTGTAAACAGGTCATAAAGTCAACAGAAAACTGATATTTTGAGTCTAAAACGTGTTATTATGAAATACGGTTCTAATGGCACCAGAATCATAATTTTTGGACTTCGTTTACTATTTTTAAAGTGTCGATTTGTAACAACAACTTAAGCTGAATTTTGACAGCAATAAATGGGTGTTATACTTTCAGTCATAACCTGAGTTTTGTGATGAATCGGACCATGAAATTTGTATAGTAGATGACAACCGATGTAATTACCCCACTGGAATTTCGTAAATCGGACACTCGATGAATTTTAAATAAATTATCCCGTGGACTGTGGTCAGAAAAATATAAATCTGAGTTCAGCCCGGAAAATGGATTTTTATAAAATATTGGTAAGGAACCGGACCCCAATATTTGTACACAATAAAATTTGGAATGGTTAAGACATTCTGTAAAAATTTGGGAATTTTTGGAATAATTTAACTATTTTATTAAAATGTTCGAAAACAGCCCGATTTTGAATATTAATGCGGAAATGACATAAGTTGTGACTTGCGCGTCTAGATGTCGAGTATGCTATATGTGAATGATCTAACAAGTTATATGTGTTACGTGCATTATCGTATGTTTGCCTATGAGTGGGGGAATGGATGGGAAGTATATATGGGCATAAACAGTTAAAGTAATGCATGCTATGTGATAGATACGTGTAGGAACTTTGTGCTCTAATTGAAAATCACTAAATGACTAACTGGTAAATCATACTAGGACGTGATTGACCGACCTTGACTGTTAGCTATATTTGAGAATCTAACCGAGCAAACCGAGGTGAGTTCACACACTTTCTAAGGCATGGGATTCCCAGTGGTTTGGGAATGGGTTAAAATTAAAACTAAATCTACATATCCTCCTTGGGTAGGATATGTACGGCCATCCTCCATAGAGTGGATGCCATTATTAATCCTACGAATTCTCCTGGTGCAGAATACTTACGTTCGTCCTCCTGGTGCAGGACAACAACCTTAAAACAAGCTAGACAAAACTCTATCAATAAGTCCCTCTTCATATCGACTTAATCGCCGAGGCCAATGGCGAGCGGGTCATTAGTTAATAGCGCTATTAGGTTTAACAAACCTCACACCGTGCCGTTCGGACAGGTGTGTACTAATGGACTATGGCAAACTGTCAGTGATGATAGACACTGATGTAGGGCACAACTATTGTTCGTAGTAGTCGATATCATACCGTCTAGTAGTTCACACGGGGAAAGCCCCCACTAATTATGGATACGGTTTGGGTAAAGAAAAAGGAAATGGTTAAACATACTTTCAACTTCGGGGTAACCCCCACGGAAAATAAGCCAACGAAAGTCAAACCACGTTTTTCAGAAACAACTTAAAACCAAACAACCAAACGTGAACTCACTCAACTTTGTTGTTGACTAGTTGTTACATGCCTTACAGGTCGCTAAATGCTTGGAGCTTGCACGAGGAAGAAGTCGTTGTGGTGTACGGACTGTTATGTTCCGTGCTCATTGTTTAAATCCTTATGAACTTATTAAACTTGTGTTTTGAACCCTAACTTATAAACTATGGACTTATGCTTTTGGATTTACTTTTATGCTTCCGCTGTTTAAACTAAACATGGTTAACTAGCTTTGGTCATCAATTGTATTATAGTTGGTCTTATTTACTTAATTACGATGTTCAATATGATTGGTGGCTCGATCCTGGTCACGTCACGCCTTGAAGCGGTGGTACTCCGCATGTTGAATTTTGGGGGTGTGACATTGTAAGGCAGTACAGCATCCCTAGAACACCAGAGCAAAATGGGGTAGTTGAAAAAAAAGAACAGAACTTTGATTGAGGCTGCCAGAACCATGCTTGCTGATTCAGGTTTGCCATTAACTTTTTGGGCAGAGGCAGTAAACACTGCTTACTATGTCCAAAACAGAGTTTTAATAAACCCCAGGCACAAAAAGACTGCTTATGAAATTCTGTATAAAATCAAACCACTGATCTCATATTTCAAGGTATTTGGCTGCCCATGCTTTATTTTGAACTTAAAAGATTCCATTTCAAAATTTGCAGCCAAAATTGATTGTGGTTATCATCTGGGATACTCAACCACTGCCAAGGCCTACAAAGTGTTTAATACACGGACCAAGGCAGTGGAGGAGACCTTGAATGTAAAGTTCAATGAACTTTCATCAATGAAAATCCCAGCAAATCCTGCAGATCTGTTTGATCTTGATAAATTCACTTTTGAAAATACTGCTGTCAAGACTAACAGTGCAGGTCCATCAGAGGATTCAACACCAGACTATGGGTATGAAATCATCATCCCTCAAAGGTCTGCCAAAATGGGAAGAGTAGCAGATGTTCAAAACAGTTGTCAAAGCTCAACCACTGCTACCTCAACAGTTGTTGACCAAAGTAGCCCCTTAACCACTGCTTCCACATCAACAAACACTGCTGACAAAAGTCCCCAAACAGTGGATAAAAGTCAGCATGTGTCCACACCATTACTTTTTATTCCACCACCTTTTGAAGCCACTGCTGGATCATCAAAGTCACCAGCAGTGGTTAGCTCAGATGATACACATTTGCAGCCTTCACCAACAAATGCCATCATTCCATACCAAGGAGATTTAATCTACTTGAGATCTCATCCACCTGATCAAATCATTGGCAACATCAATGAAGGGGTGCTCACAAGAAGCCAAACCCAAAACATTTATCTTTTTGCTGGTTTTCTATCACTCCATCAGCCAGTCAAGTACCAAGAGGCACTGAAAGACAACAGCTGGGTAGAAGCCATGCAAGAGGAGCTCTAACAGTTTAAAAGACAACAAGTATGGGAGCTTGTACCACTGCCAGAAGAGGTTAGCCCCATCGGCACAAAGTGGGTCTTCAAAAACAAAACTGATGAAAGGGGTATTGTTGTCAAGAATAAAGCCAGGCTTGTGGTTCAAGGTTACAGACAGGAAGAGGGGATTGACTATGATGAAACTTTTGCCCCTATAGCAAGATTGGAAGCTATAAGACTGTTCCTGGCCTTTGCTGTCAACCACAACATGAAGGTGTTTCAAATGGATATCAAAAGTGCTTTCCTCTATGGTACAATTCAAGAAGAGGTATATGTCTGTCAACCTCCAGGCTTTGAGGATCCATTCTATCCAGATCATGTCTACAGGTTAAACAAAGTCTTGTATGGCCTGAAACAAGCACCAAGGGCCTGGTATGAAACTCTTTCCACCTTTCTACTCTCAAATGGTTTCAAAAGAGGTACCATTGATAAAAAATTGTTTCTAAAATGGAGAGGAAATGGTTTAATGATTTTCCAAATTTATGTGGATGACATTATTTTTGGAAGCACATGTAATAAAATGTGTGAAGAGTTTAGGGAACTCATGACAGCTGAGTTTGAAATGAGTGCAATGGGTGAGCTGCAATGCTTTCTTGGTCTCCAAGTTCAGCAAATGCAAAATGGAACTTTCATTCATCAAAGCAAATATGCAAAAGAAATTTTAAACAAATTTGATATGAATGATTATAAACCATGCAGCACACCCATTGCAACAAATAAGTTGGTCATGTCTGATGAAAAGGATGAGCTAATTGACCAAACTCTTTATAGAAGCATGATTGGGTCTCTTTTGTACCTCACTGCATCTAGGCCAGACATCATGTTTGCAACATGTGTCTGTGCAAGAAGTCAATTAGCCCCTAGAAAATCCAACCTTATTGCTGTAAAAAGGATATTCAGATACATAAAGAGTGCTCCCACACTTGGTATCTGGTATCCAGCTAATGGGAATATCAAGCTTTCAGGATTTTCAGACAGTGACTTTGCTGGATGTAACACCACAAGGAAGTCCACATCAGGAGGGTGCCAGTTTCTAGGTGAATGCTTAGTTTCATGGCAAAGCAAAAAAGCAAGTAGTTGTTTCAACATCCACTGCTGAAGCTGAATACATTGCTGCTGCAAGCTGTACAACCCAACTCCCGTGGCTTCAAAATCAGTTGCTGGATTTTAGTATCACTGCCTTAAAGACACCACTCATGTTGGATAGCCAGGCAACAGAAAATATCATCAAAAATCCAGTTTCCCATTCAACCACCAAACACATCGACATCAGACATCACTTTATGAGGGATTGCTATGAAAAAGGTTTGATTTCTCTGCATCATGTTCCAACTAAAGACCAGCTGGCAGATGTGCTCATAAAAGCATTAGATACTGCCACCTTTGAAAGCTTGGTCTCTAGGATTGGCATGCTAAACATGGAATAACAAGCAAAATCTTGTTTTTCTGTGCATAAAAGCATTAAAATGTTTTCAGAAAATCAAAAATCCATCCTTAAAAATAGCTAAACATGAAATTTTCATTAAAATCCTTAAAAGTCTGCCATAACCACTGCTTGTTCAAAAGTCTGCTCTACTTCAAAATGTCTGTCCACTGCTGAAAGCCATCCCCTGTCCTCCTATTTCCTTGATAAACTCTATTGTTCAAAAGCAGTGTCTTATCCACTGATATGCTATCCACTGATAGTAAAAATCATCCACTGCTTCCATTTTACCGTTGTAACCATTACCTTCATCAATATCTTTCATAAAAGTACTGTCCTTCATTTCACCAGGGGTTCGCATGTGAGCAGTACATTGTGGTCAGACCTTTTGTAACCGCTGCCACGTCAGCCTTCATTTTTTCCCTTATAAAACCCCCACTTCACACCAAAACAGGGTTTTACTGTCAAGTTGAATTCTCAAAAATTCTCTTCTCAAAGCAGTTTTTCTTCAAATTCCTTCAACATTTTCTTCGATCATCATCTTCAAAATGACAAAATCGAAGCCATCTGCAAAACCCACTTCCAAATCATCTTCAAAAAAGGTCTCTCAAAAGGCCAAACTCACCGAAATTCCACACAAACCATCTCACAATCTTCTGGGTCTCCTCACAAAACCCGCACTACAGAAATTTTCGATTCCATCCTTGCTACCATATCTGCATCAAAGTACAAAACTTTGTTAACAACATATGCACCAATTTACTTGACAACCCAAAGAGAGTTTTGGAAGAATGCAACCCTTGAAAAACAAGGAGACACTGTAATAGCCATCAACTCTTCTTTCAACTCAACGATCAGGAAGGTATAATTACTTTTCCCAAAAATGAGTTAAAAAATGATTTTCTGGAAAGAGGGTATAATGCAGAAGTGAAAAAGGACACCTTACAAAAAGGTTACTTCCCTTTTGCAACAAGGTTTTTATTTCATACCCTTCTAATGTGTGTTTCAAACAAAACCACTGCTTTTAATGAAATACCATTAAAAATTCAAAATCTGGGATATGCCATTCTTCAAGAAGAAAATTTTAATTATTCCCGGGAAATTTTTAATGATCTGGTTAAAAATGTTGAAACAAAATCATTCTTACTGTTTCCAAGATTTCTAAGTTATTATTTTGAAATGAAATTCAGTAAGGATGATATTTCTGCAATAAACCAAGGTAACTCTCTTCAAATGCACAGCTTAACTGCTGAAACTTTTACTAGAATGTCAACACCTTGCAAAACACAAGCAGAGGTGCCTGAGCAGAATTTAGCAGCTACCACTGCTCCTCAGGTATCTGCTGCTGAGCCCACTGCTCAAGGTGATCAAAGTAGCAAAACAACTGCTTTGAAACCCACACCTAAACTCACCAAAAAGCCAACAAAAAGAAAAACTCAAAAACCCCCCAAACCCATCAAAAAGGCAACTCTGAAGGATGAGATACCAGAGCAAATGCCAGTGACAGCACAAAAGTCACAAGAAACCACTGTTGCTTCTTCCTCACAGCAGTTGGTACAAATATCTCAACCCATAACCGAAACTCCTCCTGCTTCTTCTAAAAAAGAACAGGTTGTACACATAGGGACTCCACATCATGATGCTCCGGATTCACTTGTTTCCATCATCCACAACCCAATGCCCGGGGCAAATTCTCTTTCTACACCAAACATCACATCCACAATTCCCCCACCAACTAAACTTCTGTTGGATGCAATTGATTTGAACCAGGCACTAACCAGTCCTTCTCAATCACCTATTAATGAGAACATGCCTCAACAAATGACTGGGTCTGATGTATCAATCTTTGCTAACCCACCAACACAACCTGGGGAGGTTACACCCCTTGAGTTACAAGTAACTCTTGGTGGTAATCCAAGTGAAGCAACCACTACAAATGTTGAACCCACTGGTTTACATTTGGACAGTGGTTACATCAATAAGACTTCCTTGGAGGCAATTCCTTACATAGCACCTCTGACATCTACCAGTGGATTCTTTTTGACCACTGGCAACATCAAAAGATTGTCAAGTGTTGAAGGAAGAAGACCCCAGTACCAAGAAAAAGGGGCATCAGTGGTTAATGTTTGGAGTACACTCCCTACCTCAACCACTGATAAAACCACTGCTAGTGGGAAATCAGATGATCCCATTAAATTGGGTGATGGTTTAAAATATATGGATTTGACGGAACGAGTTGACAAACTGGATACAGCTGTTGCAGATATAAAAGACATGCTACAACAGTTGTTGAAAGTACAAAAGATGCAATCCACTGTTGTTCCACCTCAAGCACCTGCTCCACCACAAGCACCTGCTGCAAATGAGCTCTGGAATCTATTTCAACCTTTTCTCCAATAACAAAAACAAATGGTTGATCAGCAACATGAAATACATGTAGAAAAGCTGAGAAACATAATGGAGTCTAGGTTCAAGAACACACAAGCAGACATCCAGGCACTCAAGGCCCACATCTTACAAACCACTGGCACTGCTCCTCCAACAGTTCTTTTCATTGATCAACTTCCCCCAGATAATGCCAAAAAAGGGGAGAAAATTCAGGAGTGGAAGAAGAAGGGAATAGATGATGGTCTTTACATTGAACCAGAAAAAGATGCTATGACCAGAAATATTCCTTTGCCAGATGGTAGTAAAAAGGTTGATGTTTCCCAAAATGCACTTGATGAAGCTATAGCAAGTGTAAACAGGGACAAAGAGGCAAAGGATATGTCAAGGTGGAATGAGGAGAAAAGAGCTTTCATGGAGTTGAATGCGCAGGGTTGTTCTAAGCCAAAGGATGCTAAAAATCCTAAGCCAAAAAGAAATCCCACTACAAAAGTGAGGGAACCCAAGTCCATACCATCCAGACTCACAAAGCACACTCCAAAACCACCATCCAAAAGCCTTCTACATCAAACCTCCACCCAAACAGCTATTGTAACACCTGTTGTATCAACTAATGCTGGTACTTCAGAGGTTTCAACATCTGTTATCACTTCAACACACACCACTTCAACACACACCACAACCACTGCTTTACCACCATCATCATTACCACCAAAAACAACCTCACCACCATCTCCTCCTGCCAAAAAGCAGAAGACAACAGATGTTACAATATCTGTTGTAATGACAACAGTGGTTGAAACACCAGTTGTTTCAACAGCTGTTAGTCAATCACAAACCACTGCCACTCAAATCACTACCACTGATCCACCTAAAACATCATCTGCCTCTCTTAAAATAAAAAGGAGAAGGATTTTCATACCAGATGATGATTCACCATCACCATCACCAACATCTTCAACATCTCTATCACTTGTTACAATACCCAAACCTGTTCCTCTCTCATCAGCACCAGTACAACAATCAATCCCTATCATTACTCCTGCAGGTGTCCAATTTCCTCTAGAACTTGAAGCAGTTAGAGAAGAGATTAAGTCCTTCTACTACGAGGATGACCCTGCTAAAAGGAAGTTGCCATCAGTCAAAGGATATCCAAGGCCAAACAATATTGAAGAATACTTGAAAATCAAAGCAAAACAGGCAGAGGATATTTCTAAGAGAAGCTCTCAAGGGAAAACTGACAAGGAAATTCAAAGGCATTATCAATTCTTACTCACACAAGTCAGATCCTTAGAGAAATTTACCAAAAATGTATGTCAACAGATCTCAGAGAGAGCAGATGAAACTTTGAGAAAAGACTACATTGAAAGCATCATGGCAACAAAGAAGTACAAGGGAGAAAAGCACATGTACAAGGAGTGGACCATCCCTGAGCTTGAGCAAGAAGCAGCCAGGATTCAAGAAATGATAAAGAATAAGGTCAAACGCACTCTTCCAGAATGGTCAAAGTACAAAAAGAATGTGCCTGAAAAATCTCTTGAGCTGAAGAGAATGAAAGAGGAACTGGTTGCTGCTGATTATGGGTCTAAACATCAAGTGGCAAGATGGAAAGAAGATGTAGTCAAAGCCACCTACAAAAGGTTGGAGGAACTAAGAAAGAAAGATCCCACAGTTCCTCAAAAGCCTGACTATCCTGAAGCAGAGGTTTCAAAAAGACCATCTAAACTGCAAATCAGGAGAGCCACTGCTCCAGCTGGTGCAGCCATCTATAAAAGAAGGCCACAAAAATGGTTGGGAGGTGAAACCATCCAAGAGCTGATAAAAGGAGATGACCTTGTAAAAGAAGGGATAAAGAAAATGATTATAGAAACTCTTGGTTTGTATCAAACTGCAAGTACTGCTCAGTCAGTCATAAATAGGCCAGCTTCACCAAATACCTCATCAAATAAAAATCTCCCAAGAAACCCACCAGGCTCAAAAGTCCTAAAGTGGGAAACTGACAAACAGACCCGTGTACTGACTATGTTCAGGTCTGATGGAGAAGTGAAGAAAATATCAAGGGAACAAGCACTTGGCCTATGTCTTGAAGATTTGCAGGATCTCCTTGATCTTCCACTTAGCAGGGATGATGATGACACAGATGCCTTAACCTTTGAACTACAACTTAAAGGGCAAATAAGGGAACTGTTGATGAGGCAATAAAGTTCCACAATAATAAAGAGTTTTGGCATTATCTGTTCTAGGGGGAGATTGTTGGGATTGAACCCTACCAGAGGAACAGATAATTAAAGCCAAAACTGGATAAGAGCAGTGGATCTAGAATAAGCAGATCTTTCATACAAGTCTCTCCCCTTGAAAGTGGTTTCAACATCTGCTGACCTCCTATCTACTGATCGTACAAACTGCTGACCTACAAACTGCTGATCAAGTAAAGACCTGATGGAAGATTAAAGCTCTGCTGTTCAATCTACTGTCTTGAGTCAAGCACTGCTGATCCGGACAAGTACTGCTGGGTTCACAACAGTGGAAGGATGCAACAGTTATTTAGATGTCTTTTATGTAATGAAATGTAATAGCAGTAGTTAGTATAGCAGTGTTAGTATTGATCAGAGGTTAGAGTTTGTTAGGAGGTTAGATGTCACTTTCATGGTGACGTTAGCTTAGATGCTCAGTGGTTTGCTAGTGCCTATAAATAGAACAGTACCATGCACTGTTCTATTTAGCTCTTTGCAAAATCGTCTTCTCTGCACGAACAAACACTGAGCTCTGGCTGAGGGGGAGTTTGTATTAAGCATTGCATTGTAATCGTTGTTGAAATTAAATTCAATCTTTCGGTTCTTTGTGAAAAGTGTTTGATCAAAGCAATACTCTCGTTTGATTGTCTGTAAAGTTTGTTTCCATCTTAATTCTGCTGCACAACTCATCCATCTTCATTCTAAATCAAACGTAAAAACACAATCAAAACCAAACTCAGATCCAACAATGGAACTACCTGGATCAATGAACATGAAATCAGTACGATAATGACCGAATATACCAGTTATGATTACCGGGCGCTCTTCTTGAGGACCTTCTGGAACGACGGGGAAGACCACTTGTTGCTCTCGCCAGTGCTGACAGTGACTCCGTTTGTGTGATTTTCGTGAAGGTCCCCCTTGTACCATGTAAGTTTCTGGATATCCTTTGTTACTGGGTTGGATATCCCACTGATGTGTTAACCGAGGGTCTAATACTGTGTCGTCAGATTTCTTCTGAAGCATATACTCTTCCTGAGACACCTGATGACCAGATCTGATATGGAGAGATTCAGATTTGGTGTTCGTTTGAGGGTATACTGTGACACCTATGTCACTTCAACCATCATACAAATACCAAACCAATGAAATATTGTATTTAATACTTGGGATTTGTATAAATATGTGTTTCATTTGCACATATCAATTCTTGTGCGATTTCGAGCTTTAAATCGCTTTCTGGAAGGTTATACGCGAACTGATGCGTAAATATAACCAGTTTAATGCAACAAACACTCTGGAACAGTGACATAGGCTCAAAATACCTTAAATAACCTTTACATAACTTATAAATAAGTTTTGAATGGTTTGGTATGCCGAAAACAAGTTTACTCGCTCACAGGGACTATTTGCGTCAACTTGCAAAAGTCTGCCGTTTCGTATGGCAACCTATAGTCCGGAACTTGATCATAAGCTAAACATACCTTAAATAACCTAAACATAGCTTAGAAATAAGCTTTGAGTGGTTCGTTGTGCGAAAATATGCTTATTTGATCTTACAGGGACTAAAAGTGTAAAAACAACGTAAGTTTGCATTTTCGCGCATATCTTACGTTCTGACCACCTCTGGACATCCAAATTTTTTGTAGACACTAAAATATTTTTATTTTAGTGATCGGAATGCAAAAATACCATTCGTCGCTTAATTTGGTTCGTTTTCGCGTCCGTTCGAGTTTCGTCGTAAGTAACCGAACAACATGACCGTACGACCAAACGGACCGACATCCGTGATATTTCCGAGCATATTTCTGGTCCCCTACACTTTGACAACCTTGTAGAGCCTTTAAAATGGCTTAACGGAGGTTAAATACGTCAACTATGCGAGTTTGGGTGTGCAGGGACTGTTTCTGACATTTTTTGAAAGTATCAGCCAGGTGCTCGCGTCGCGTGACCACCCCCTGGTCTTTCTGTCATGCCACCATATGATCTGGACAAAATCCTCTTTTTTGTGCAGAAGATTGAAGTTCAGGGGCCATTCTTGCAATTTCTTTGTGTGGTAGCCAAGTTAGCACCTCCCCAAGTAAATTAGCTGGCCACTAACACATGTAGGGCTATGATCTTATGCTTGTTGGCCACACAAACACATGGATTGATCCTATGAACCTCCAACAAGTATATATAGCCATGCCTTTCATTTGTTGCAACTCACACTTGATCTAAATTCTCTAAGTTGAGGTTTTATAACTTCATACCTGAGAATTATAAGATCAAGTTCAAGCAAGGACCCTTTGTAAGCTTCCTTCGGTCTTTTATCGCTTTCCTAGCGAGAAAGTCAAACATTGTTTGACTTTCAGCTTTGACCAGTCAATGGTCAACACGAAGTTCGTTTGAACTTCACAACGTGAGCGTAATCACGATGGTTGTAGTCCCTAGTGACTATACCTACTGATTACCACGTTGATTAGGCGTAGTGACGAGTCGTAGTTTCGATCAAAATGCGCATTTTTGCGTATTTTGCAACCAAACTACTTTTAGGTATCAAAACACTTTGTTTTGATATCAAAACCTATTTTCTAACTTAGTTAAACATGTTCCAACATGTTTAGCTCGTCACTTTTAGTTTAGTGCTTGTTTAGAGTCGTAAGTCAGCGGTCTAAACCACCGCTTAGACTTTCGAACTCGACCCGTTTGGTCGATCATTAGGATCTGACCAAGCATGTTTAGTGACCATAGTTGCATGGGGAATAACCTTTCGAGGTTATACCTTATGGTCACCTAGTTTAAGTAGTTGTATGATAGGTAGTTTATATGCCTTAGGAAAATGACCAAAATGGCATTTTCATGCATAATTGGATTTTAAGCATATGTAACTTAAACTTTTGTCACTTAACTAATTGTGCAACATAATTAAACATGATTAGGCATATAATACTTGTCATAGGACTAGTTAGACGTCTCGAACTTGGTCGATCATTAGGATCTGACCAAGCATGTTTAGTGACCATAGTTGCATGGGGAATAACCTTCCGAGGTTATACCTTATGGTCACCTAGTTTAAGTAGTTGTATGATAGGTAGTTTATATGCCTTAGGAAAATGACCAAAATGCCATTTTCATGCATAATTGGATTTTAAGCATATGTAACTTAAACTTTTGTCCCTTAACTAATTGTGCAACATAATTAAACATGATTAGGCATATAATACTTGTCATAGGACTAGTTAGACGTCTCGAACGCGCATTTGCGCGAATGACGCGTTAAAGTAGCGTAAGCTACCTTAATGGGTCGTAACGGGTCGTAAGCACTTAGGATAGGTTCCGATTTAGAATGTAGGCTTTGTTAAACCATATCACATGAGTTCCAATACTCATTTGGTTTACAAGACCTCATTCTATCCGATCTTCCGACTTAGGTCCGTTTTATTTACATAGTTACCTATATTAGGTGCCGTTTGATTCCGTGATCCCTCTAGCTTTGCTTGGTTGTTATTCAAGACTCCTAAGCATTCTCAAGTGAGTACATAGTCCCATCTTTTACTGTTTTCAATGTTTTGGGGTGAAACATGTGTACCTATTTGTTATGTTCATGATTTCAAAGTATAATTGGTTATACATATTAGTACTTATCTTTTGACAAACTGAATGATTATTTATGGTTTAAACACTGATTTTTCAAAGATTATAAAATTAATTGTTGAATTGTACTTATTTATGTTCACCAGACCGATTGGTAGTATGATATAGCCTATAGGACTAGACACCCCATTCCTGTTGTTTATGGAATGTCAGAAACCGATATTTTATCCAAATAGGAATTGCCTTCGTGGTATTTCTATAGTCTCAAAGGTGTATTTTGATACACTAGGTCTGATTGAATTCTTAAATCACATTTTTATTGTATATTTTGTTATACTCCCAAAAGTATAGTATGATATACTCTCATATGTGATATTGTACAAAACAACATATATTTTGTTAATTATTAAAGCATAGTTTGATATGTTAGTTATAAAACCAAAGCATAGTTTAATATATTAGAGTAAACTGCCATTTTGGTCCCTGTGGTTTAGGCACTTTTGCCATTTTAGTCCAAATCTCAAACTTTTTAAATCTGGGTCCCCGTGGTTTGCATTTTGTTGCCATTTTGGTCCAAAAACGAAATCAGGTCAGATTTTCAAAAAAGAACCTGCTATTTTGTCTTTATGCTCAGGGGTATTTTAGTCATTCTGGCTTTATTATAGAGTAATATTGATTAAAAATAATTAAACCCAAAAATTCGCCTCTCTCTCTAACACCCCTCTGCCTCTCTCTTCTCTCTCTCTCTCTATCTCTTCTCTGAACTACCACCACCACACCACCACCCCCACCACCGCATCATCCCCACCACCACCATCCCACTGCCATCATCTCTTTCTTCTCTCTCTCGAACACCACCGCCACCGAACTCCACCACCGCCGTCGTCCCTGCTGTAAAGGCTCCGACTACAACCGTCTTCCCTGAGTTTCAGATATGAGTTCGTGCCGATGGATCTCAAAGAATTTTCAAGATCTGAAAAAAATTTCAAGATCTGAATCGACTTGGGTTGATTTTCGACGAGTTTCGGTGTAATCAGATTGATTATGGTTCATTTTCGATGCTCTGTAAACAAGTGTGGTAGTGAAGTTGCAAGTTATCCATTGTTGTTTGTTTGCTTGAAGAGTATCAGTTGCAGAACTGATGTAATAGACATTGCAGCATTCTTGTTTGACTGGGCATTAAGAAGAAGAAGAGTGGATATGAATCTGGGTTGATGTTGTTGTTAATCGGCTTATTGTTGTCAATCGGTTTAATTTGATGGACTTGTGCAGACTTGGGATAAAGAAAGAGTGGAAGAGATGAGAGAGTAAAAGGGTTTGGGTCTGGGTCGAGAGAGAGGGAGAGGGAGAGAGACAGATGACATTATGTTTAATCATAAATAGAAAAAGGTTTAATCAATATTTAGTTATAATAATTCTAAAATGACCAAAATACCCCTGATGGTAAGGACAAAACATGGGGTTTTAATTTGGGGATTCTGGTCAAATCTCACTTTTGGACCAAAATGGCAACAAAATGCAAACCACGGGGACCCAGATTTAAAAAGTTTGAGATTTGGACTAAAATGGCAAAAGTGCCCAAACCACAGGGACCAAAATGGCAGTTTACTCAATATGTTATTAATAAAACCAAAGTATACTTTTGATATACTACCGAAAACGATTATTTTGACGACTAAAGTATATTTAATATACTATCCGTTTAATGATTTTTTGAACCGAAATATATTTTAATATATTACTTATTCGACTTTCTTAAAACCAAAGTATATTTTTATATATACTACAAACCTTTTTATCAAAACATTGTTTTACAAACTCATTTTACTTATATATTTATTTATGCATCATTCTTTTATATCATCAAATTTCTTGTAAAATTTCGCATGATTTATAAAGAAAACATTTTTTTAAAGTTCATGACTATTTTGTTAAAATAATCTTTTAAACTTACAAAGTCATGAATCATGCATTAATAAAACCTATGTATCTCACAGACATTTTTATGCTGACGTACCTATTTTTACACATGTTTCAGGTACTGCTATGTGATGATTATTGATACATGCTATACATAGGATGAACTCGTGCCTTAGCGACTTTAAAATTTGAAAGACAATATTTGTATTTATTTAATTTGTAATAAAACAATGAGTTCAATAATTCAATAAAACGAAATTATTTAATCCATGGTTGTGAAACAATGATTCTGTTACAACACTCCCCGACGTTTCCGCCACGTTTCGTTGTTTTACGTGGTCGGGGTGTGACATATACCTCTGTTACTTTAATCGGCAGATTAGGAGGATCATTATGAGTTCCATTAAATGTGTTCACCATTTGTAACGGGGTGCCCGATTTTGGTGTGAAAATTTTGTTTATGGTATTTTGGAATTTGGTGAACCAATAAATTAGAGTTTCTTCTAAAAGTGGATCTGAATGAATTTGAGTTCCGTATTTCATTTCCGAGACAACAGGGTTGTGTACCTCACAGTGAATTTTGCTGTTGACTGTTTTTTCCACGATTCCGTCGACCTGAATAACATGAGTTAGATCACCTCTGTTTTCAGATCGAGGACTTGGTGGTCGATTTAATGGAGTGTCTGTCATGGAAAACAGCGATTGGAAAGAAATGAATCAAAACGAAAGGATGTAAATAAAAATTGAAGAACCGGTGGGTGCCAATGAAGAAATAATGGTTCGAACAACCGGAGTCAGTCGGACCAGGGGTTTAGTTCTGCATAAAAAGGGGTGAGTCCTCTCGTTTGATTCAGGGTTTAGCTGGGTTTCTTCTCCGATGATATCTGCAAAATAGACAGTCGTTAGACTCGGCACGGGGAGAATGTGGGTTCTCTCCGTGACCACCCTCCGGCGTGAGAATAAGTACAGATCTCAATGAAGAAGAAGAAGGAGTGAAAGTGAAGTGAATGTAACTTGAGAGATTATACCTGAGTTGTCTTATTTATAACCGGATTTGGGCGGGAAAGTTTGTTGACGGAAGTAGTAACGGAAAGCATCTTTCGTAAGTGGTTACTCTTTCTGCCGTTAATCATAATGTTGACGTTTAAGCACACGGATCGTGGGCGAGATCAACGGTTGGGGAGACGCCAAGTGGAAAGTGGATGTGTGTGGATCCTTCTCTAAGTTAGTGCCATCATTGTGACCCTGATGAGTGTTTAGGATGGTGCCACGTCACCATTCAGTTATAACCGAATGGATGTGCTCGATGGGGCCTTCTATAAGGTTTACAACTGTAATCCTCTATGCCTCGGTCTCATGTTAATTATGTTGTAACAGAAAGGTCTCTTTCTGTTTAAGACTGGGTTGTAATTGCACGGAGATGTTCTAGGGTTTTGCTCCCAACTTAACTATTATGTTGCACGAACCCGCGCCAGGGCGTGTTATTAGTTCTATCTCGGCGCGCGGATGTTGAGGACTGTTTCCTTAGGTTTTCAGTTGTAATCCTCTATGCCTCGGTCTCATGTTAATTCTGTTGTAACTGCGCGGAGATGTTCTAGGGTTTTGCTCCCAACTTAACTATTATGTTGCACGAGCCCGCGCCAGGGCGTGTTATTAGTTCTATCTCGGCGCGCGGATGTTGAGGACTGTTTCCTTAGGTTTTATTCTTTGGAACCGGTGCGCAGCTGCGCATGATTCTTTTGGTTCTATGTGCTTGCGCAAGATTTTTGGGACCATACCCCTTCAAAATATATATATATATATATATATATATATATATATAGGGTAAGGTTCATGCGAGAACCACCTTTATTGCGAGAACCGCGAGAACCAATGTGAACACAACCTAAAATAGCTAAAAAAACCTAACCCCCCGCCCCCCCCCCCCCCCAAGCTAAATGCTAAAAACTAAAACCCCTAAAAAACCTAACCCCCCCCCCCCCCCCCAAAAAAAAAAAAAAACCTAAACCCCCCCCCCCCAAAACCTAACCCCCCCCCAAGCTAAAATGCTAAAAACTAAACCCCCAAAAAACCTAAAAAAAATCTAAAAAAATAAAAAAAAAATCTACAATTTTTTTTTATATTTTTATGTTAAAATCGCTACTTTTAGTAGCAAAAAAAAATTAAAAAAAAGTTTTTTTTTGCCTACTAAAAGTAGCGATTTTTTTTATAAAAAATATTAAAAAACAATTGTGTGTTTTTTAGCTATTTTTAGGCCTTTTTTATTGTGTTCACATTGGTTCTCGCGGTTCTCGCAATAAAGGGTGGTTCCTGACGGATCTTTGTCATATATATATATATATAGGAGAATGATCTATTAGGAACCACCCTTTATTGCGAGAACCGGGAGAACCAATGTGAAAACAACCAAAAAATACCTAAAAAACACCCAAAATTTTTTTATTTTTATTTTTACTATTTTTTTTTTGGAAAAATCGCTATATTTCGTCAATAATAAAAAAAATATTTTTCAAAAAAAAAAATCGAGTAACAGTTATCCATGCACATCTGCATTTGTATCATTTCTTTGACAAATTCCGTAATTCATTACAAATATCAGGCAATTGCACTTTCATTTACACTACCATTCGTAATACACTACTTTTTTACATTAACAATAATAGAAATGCACATGTGCATCTATATGTATGAACTTGTTATAACATTTACAACACTAGAAATGCACATGTGCATCTATATCTATGAACATGTTATAACGTGTTTTAGTACACCACTTTGAATACACATTCTCTTTCATCTATCATACCATCCATACTACACTACTATTACCTCCTACCATCCGTAATACAATACCATTGTTTTTACCATCCATAATACAATATTATTACCAATATTTCACTTTATTATATGTATATCACCACCCTTTATACCATCCAAACAACATATTACGTCATAAAGTGACAAATATAATCAAATCATCAACCACTAGACATAATTAACCAAAACACATGTATATGGGCCTACTTCATCATTTAAAATCACAAACTTTTTGTACCAAAACACCTTATTTCATGTTGATACATATAGATGCACATGTGCATTTCTAATATTTGTAATGTAAAAAGTAGTGTATTACATATGGTAGTGTAAATGAAAGTGCATTTTTCTACTACTCGTAATATATTATAGAATTTGTCCAAGAAATAATACATATGCACATGTGCATCCATAATTGTTACTCGAAAAAAAAAAACGTTTTTTTTGTAACAAAATATAGCGATTTTCATTAGAAAAATATTAAAAAAAAATTGTGGGTTTTTTGGATTTTTTAGGTATTTTTTTGTGTTCACATTGGTTCTCGTAATAAGGGTGGTTCTCAAATGAACCTTACACTATATATATATATATATATATATATAGAGAGAGAGAGAGAGAGAGAAAGGTTAACATACAAAAAGGCTTATCATACTTCACGTACGCGACACTGGTAACGGTTCACATCATGGCTATAATCACGCATGGAACAAATAATAACGCATGGATCCGTTGGTTTTGTGATAATAACGCATGGGAGCCAAAAAATCACGCATGGAGCCAAAAATCACGCATGGGAGCCCTTATCATACAAATCACACACGTTATACATTAATCACGCACGTTTTGTTCTTGCCGCGTACGTTAACGTACATTAAGCCATTTTGTACATTATACTTTCTCTCTCTCTCTCTCTCTCTCTATATATATATATATATATATATATAGGGGAATGTTCAAATGAAAACCACTAGTTATTGTGAAAACTCGAAAACTAATTAAAAAAACCAAAAAAACATAGCAATTTTTTTTTGTTTGCATACCAATTTTTGCCATTTTTTATATATAAAAAAATAAATTTTTCAAAAAAAAAAATTTGTAGTGCACATGTATAATACTACTACACATGTGTATGTGTACTACACATGTGTATTATTACACATGTGTACTACACAATTTTTTTTTGAAAAAATAGTTTTTTTTATATAAAAAAATCTGCGATTTTTATAAAAAATTGAAAAAAAAATTTGTGTGTTTTTTAGGCTTTTTTTAGTTAGTTTCCGAGTTTTCTCAATAAAAGTGCTTTTTATTTAAACCATCCCCTATATATATGTATTTCTTTTTTGAATTTCTTAGTTTATCCTTACTTGTCAAGATTTTAGAAACCATAAATGAACGGATGTAATATTATGGTACATATATTTCTTTTATATAAAAGTCGATGTTTCAGTTTTGGATGTTTATACTTCAATTTATAACCATACAGTTGATTATCCTCTATGAATTATTGACAAACTAAAATGGTTTTTTTTTTTCAATGATCTCTAGTTCAAGTGGTGGAGGGCTTGCATTTCTCTTGAGAGATGCATGTTCGACTCCCACTTGGTCCAGAGTGAGGCACTGGTGTGCAATGATAGGAGACCCAGGAAAACTTGGGTTAGATCCTTGAGCCAAACGGGTTTACCGGTAATTTCACTGTCGTGCCTACGGGTGGGTGGGTTACCGGGTTTTCCCCGAAATTGGTGGTGGACTCGTGTTATTTTCGGAGTACTCAGTTTGTCCAGTGGGTGGCCCGATAGTGCTCGAGATTGATTCTGTTGGCCGTTTAAAAAAAGTGGTTTTTTTTTCATGTGCACATCAACTGATGCACAAAGTATAAGTCTTATTCCCTAAAGACAAAGACCTGGAATAACATTCCAAGTCTACTCGACCTTAAGTAAGCAATGAGTTTACTAACATACTATTATAATCGATGCTCTTCTCCTAGGATTCAATCAATCAAACTATTCAACCAACATGTTAGCCTTTTGTTTACCATTCTTTTTTGTGCTCCTCTTCTCTACCACAACCTCACAACCGTACATACCCACCGATCAGGTCTTCCTCAACTGTGGTTCATCCGCAGCTAAATATTCAAATTATGAACGGAGACATTGGGATGGTGACGAACATTCCAAATTCGTGCCTTCCAACATTACCACCACCTCCTTCTCATCCGCCCCCGACAACCTTGATCCTTCTGTCCCCCAAATCCCTTATTCCACTGCTCGAATTTTTAACACTTGTTCATTTACCTACACTTTTCCTGTCTCCTCCCAAGGCCCCAAGTTCCTACGTTTACATTTCTATCCTGCCAACTACTCTGGTCTCAACACGGAACAATCTTTCTTCTCCGTACCATCCAACGGTTACTCTCTTTTAACCAACTTCAGCGCTTTCCTGGCTGCCTCCTTTCTGGCAATGACTCAACCTAACGCTGGAATGAGTGGTCCCCAGGTTCCTCACTTTGTCAAAGAATTCCTCATCTATGTAAAAGACACACAAATCCTAAACCTTACCATTACACCATTACCCAACTCATATGCCTTCGTCAATGGTATTGAGATTGTTTCAATGCCTGAAAACCTGTATTTTAATGCCAATACACCGAAATTCGTTAATCAGTATACAGGACCCATTATTAATAACAACACCTCGCTTGAGAATATTTACAGGCTAAACATGGGTGGGGGACAAATATCTAGTCAAGATGATACGGGTATGTACCGGTCATGGGATCAAGATATTAACTACATATATGGAGCTGCAATTGGGTTAACGCCTACTTATGATAATCCGATCATGTATACCACAGAGACGCCCAATTATGTTGCACCTATGGCAGTTTATCAAACCCAGAGGAGTATGGGCGAAATGTCTGACAAGTACAATCTGACATGGATACTTCCTGTTGATTCTGGGTTTTATTACATGCTCCGCCTCCATTTTTGCAACATCATACCACAATACAACGCAACCGGTCAAGTTGTTTTCAAGATCTTCATTAATAATCAAACTGCTGATGAGGAAGTTGATATATTCTCCTTGACTCAAGGGAGCGGGTATCCTGTATTCGTTGATTACGTTGTATTTGTCAACAATACTGGTGGCCACCGAGGCAAGCTAGATTTGTGGCTTGCAATGCATCCTAAACACAACTCTGACCAATATCTGGATGCTTATTTGAATGGTCTGGAAGCTTTCAAGCTGAGCATGAATGGTAATCTTTCAAGCCCAAACCCGGAACTTCGTGCTGATCACCCACGGCCAAGCCTTGTCTCTCCCACTAAAGCAAACAAGAAGACTCCAGCATTTGCCACAATAATTGGAGTTGTCGGTGGATGTTTTGTCTTGGTACTGTTTGTTTTGAATTTTTTAGTACTTCCACGACAACGGCGAATAACACACCATAGCACCACAACTGATAAGTCTTCATGGGGTCAAACTTCTAGTGATGCAACACTGCCATCTGATCGCTGCCATCGTTTTACACTACAAGAAGTCAAAATGGCTACAGATGAATTTAATGAAAACTGCAGCATTGGCAGCGGAGGGTTTGGTAAGGTGTACAAAGGGTACATGGACAACGCTACAACCATCGTAGCAATCAAACGCCTCAACCCATCATCCAGTCAGGGTTTTCATGAATTTTTAACAGAAATATCGTTATTGTCTAAACTACGGCACGTCCATCTAGTGTCCATTATTGGATACTGTGTAGAGGATGGAGAGATGGTGCTTGTCTATGACTACATGGCCCACGGGACTCTAAGAGAACATCTCTACAAGACGAGCAATCCACCTCTGCCATGGAAAAGACGTCTTGATATTTGCATTGGCGCAGCCAAAGGCTTGAATTATCTCCACTCTATGGAAAAGCGCGTGATAATTCATCGGGATGTCAAGTCCACAAATATCTTACTGGATGAGAATTGGGTTGCTAAGGTGTCTGATTTCGGTTTGTCAAAGCTCGGTTCAAAAGATCCATCAAAAACACATGTTAGCACGCTGGTGAAGGGAAGTTTTGGGTACATCGATCCTGAATATTGCCGGACCAAACAACTGACGGAGAAGTCTGATGTGTACTCATTTGGAGTGGTTCTTTTTGAGGTGTTATGTGCAAGACCTGCTATCGTTCAACGAGTGAGAGACGAGCAAGTGAATTTGGCAGAATGGGGTAAGAGTTGCCATCGAAAGGGAACCTTAGAAAAAATCATTGATCCAAAACTAAGTGGTGAGATTGCTCCTCGGTGTTTGAGGAAGTTTGGAGAGGTGGCGAGTAGTTGCGTGCATGAGATAGGGAGTGAACGCCCTGCAATGGAAGAGGTGGTTTGGGGACTAGAGTTTGCACTGGAACTACAAGAAGCTGCTTAGAAAATGGATGGTCATGAAAAGAGTGAACTCGTTTTTCAAATAGATATCAGATTATTTCGTACTTTTGTAACAACTAAACTTGTCAAAACACTCAATAAATTGTTTCTTACGATTTCACAAAATAAAAGAGTTGTGTAAATATTGTATCTTACCATTCTTGTTGTAACTAGTTATCCAATGTCTTTTATACTAGAAACATCAAAAATTGAATGAGACAAATAGAAAGATGGTGTTAGAAGTAAATATATTTTGAATCATCCTGCAAATTTTTATAATATTTCTTTTATATTGATCTGTTTGTTTTTTAGTTTTGTTGAGAAAGTCTTGCCATGGAAACTTAGAAGTTGAAGGGCCCACCGTGATTTGTGTTGTCTAGACTTTTTTTGGCAGAAGATATTGATGGCGCTCTCTTGCCTTTTATCTAGGGGCAGCTGCTTCATTCAAAGACAAGGAAGTAACATAGGTGTGGTGGAACCTCATCCTTTGAGGATGGCCTTTGACGTCAACATTTTTTTTAAACATTACATAACAAAACTTATAAAATAAAACCATTACATAACTTTAAAAAAATACATAACTAAAAAACACCCTTAACTTAAAAAATACTAGATTGCTAAAAATTAAAAATCTTAATAATTCCATTTTTGAGATCTTTTCTTTCATTTTACGCAACACGTGGCGGTCTTCTTCCGGATACGTGTTGATATTGGTTGTCATTATCTTCCGTTCCTCTAGTTCTACCCCCTCTTGCTTCAACCTTACCCGTTCATCTACTTCACATTGCTTCACTTGTACCTTTTGAGCTGTGACCTCGGTGTATGCGTTGAACTGGGCCATCAAGTCGTCCATTCTCAAACTGCCCCCTGATGAGGCTTGTTTTTTTGCAGCCGCTGCACTTTTGACTTTGTCCCTTCCAGGGGGATGTACCTCCTCTTGAACTAAGTTCTCTTCGTCGTTAAATTCCGGCTCGTCGTTTATATTTAATTGACATCGTGCGTCCGAGCCCCCCGCACTATAACTTCCAGTATCTGAGGTTTTCATCCGTTTAGCGCTTGAAACCTTGTTTGGAACCGATGCCCAATTCTTATTGTACTTCATCACTTCCCATGCCTGGACGTGTGGGAAAACCTGCCTATGCTCGTCTTCGTATCCATAGCCTCTTTAAAAACGTTTTCATCACTCCACCCACTTGGATATCAATTATTATAATCCCCGCAAAAACGGTTCACGACCGGATGCATCTTTCGCCACTTCAAAGCGAGATCGCGGTACGGACCTTGTTCCATAATTGAAAGGAATTTTGCTACTATTTTCTTCTAAAACCATAGCCGGTTTGGTTGTTTCCTATATTTTCAAAATGTAATAAAATTTGTATAGAGAAAAGTGCCCGTATAGTCCCTGTGGTTTGCCCTTTTTCACCTTTAGTCCCTAACTTTCTAAAATTACAGCTATAGTCCCCAAGTTTTGCGAATTCGTTATCGGATAGTCCCTAGCGTGGATGGGGTTAATTTTCTCAGTTAAGTGGGGTACGAAATTACTAAAATACCCTTAATAATAAATAAATAAAATAACATAACATAATCCTTTTACCCACCTACCCATAACCCACCCATCTCCCCTTTTCTACTCTCTTTCTGGTGGTTCTGCTCTCATAACCAAACAATAGCTGGTGGCCTTTTGAATTCTTAAATCGGAGAGGGTGTTGGTGGCCTTTCGAATTCTGACATCAGAGAGGGCACACCCCTGCAGTGGCTGATGAACGGCGGTGGGGCTGAACAGCGTTGGTCAGATGGTCTGATACCTTTGCAGGCTAACGTAATTTCTTAATCTGATATAACGATTTTTTGTGCAATTTGTGTTTGGTTAGTGGTTTTAGGGGTTCGACGGGGTTTAGGGGGTTCGACAGTGGTTCGATGGCGTTTTCAGGTGGTTCGACGATGGTTCTAGGGGGATTGACGGTGTTTTCATGTGGTTCGACAGTAGGTGTTAAGGTGTAGGAGAAATTAGTTTCTCAGGTGCAGTAGGCCTCAAGGCGGTGGTGGTTCTGGTGGTTTTAGGTGGTATGTGAAGGTTGATGGTGGTGGTGATTCCGATGGTGTTAGGCGGTGAGTGAAGGTGTCGGCAGCAGCTGTCTTGTAACTCAGAAGTGCTCGGAATTGAACGATGGCGAGTTGGTCGGAGTTTAGGATTCCGGCGAGAAGATAGACAATCGTAGTGGGTTGGTATAAGATGGAGATAAGTGATTAATACAAAAAAAACGCTTTCAATCGATGTGTATTAGTGTTTCCAGGTAGCCAGAATTGTCTCCGGACTTCCTGGCCGGAAAGACGAAGGTTCATCTGTCATTATCATTATCATTATCAATATCATATCAATATATTAAAAAACAAACCTTATGAATAGTGAACCTGGGACGCGTCATAAGCCTAATAAATAGTATCATCATCTTCAACTCGCTCTCTCTTGAATACAGCGTCGTACACAACACCCCCTTTCCCTTTTCTCTTCGTCTTCTCCGGTTCGTAATCCGACAACCCCCTAAACCCTCTTTCCTTGAATTGTTTCACCCACTCCTCCATCTCTGTTCGATGAACGGCCGGCCACCACCATTTCGATGGTGGCGTATGGCGGCGACTGCACAAGACGAGAGAAGAGAGAGAAACGAAGAGCGTAAGAGATGAGAAAGAGAAATCAGAGACGGCGACGATCCGCCGTCAGCGGCGGAGCCGCGGCAGCGGCAGCGATGTTTGGCCGACGGTGTCCGGCGAGGGTGAGAGCGGTGATGAGGTGGTGACGATTGTCTGGTTATCTCACAATACCCACCTCATTTCAACCTTCTAATCAAGCCCAGAATAGCCGATGTTTCATCTCAACAGGTTTTCCCCTTTTCAAGATCGCCATCTTTCATTCGATCCACTTGTTTATGTATACAGTCTATTGATCACTAAAAAAATGACATTTTTATGCTCTGATTGCAAGAAAGTTTTGTTTTTTGGTTATCTGTTGTGTTGAATTTGTGTTTTTAAATAGATGGGTAATTAGTTTATTTCAAGTTGGGGTTTTTTTAATCTTTTTGTGACATTAGTTGTGTGTGTTATTGAAATGTTGGTTATTGATGATGCTGAATGTGTAGTTGAGGATGCTGAATTAGGGTTTTGGTGGTTTAAGTTAGGTGGGGTTTTTAATTATTTGGAGTCGGGTTCGGGTTGCTGGATCATCAGATGCTTCAATGCTGATTTGACTCAGGGGTCATCTATGAAGCACGGGGACGGCATACTGCATCGAGTACCCGTCCCGGGGACGGAAACGCGTAGGGGACGGCTCGAGGACGTTTCCCAAACGTACCCGGATATTGGGGACTTCGTTTCATGTCATAATTTTAAAGGCAAAATAAGGAAAATTACATGAAACAGAAACGTGATTCACACTCTGAGACCGTTTAAACAGAATTCAAAACTTCCTGTTAGGATTTCATGTCATAATTTTAAAGGCGAAATAAGGAAAATTACATGAAACAGAAACGAGATTCACACTATGAGATCACCTCATTTTGTCTGAGAGAAGCCCTTTAGATTACAAATCGGAAACAGATTCCGAGACCGGAGCTTACTTTTCGGATAGATATTAGTTACGCTAATGGCAAAATTACAACATCAGCTTGTATTACAGCCCATATCGTTCATTTTTGCTGCTTAATATGCCACTCTATCATGATTTGTACTGAATTTGTGTTGCATATAACATCAGCGCAAATCATTACTATAGTGAAGTACTGAAGTTAACATAAATGATACTATAAACACTATGAATGATTAAATGTACCTTCAATACTAAAACAAAAGTAATCATACATGATACGACAACAAATAGTAACAAAACTTGGAACTTTAAGTTTTAGCATCATGCATCCCAAAGAAGTAAGTAACCAATCACCAATACCTTCATATGTATCACACCATCATAAGTTCATAACTATATAACAGATAAAAACCAATTCATAATTTTCTTATGCAGCAACCCCAAACACGACGGTAACAATTCAGAGGATTAGGGTTCCGACGAAATGTGGAGGTTTTCTGAAGGCGGCGATTAGGGTTCCGACGAGTAAAGTATATGTGATGAGTCGAATGGAGTAGACATCTGTTGAAGTTCAATTCATACAGGTAATATGTTATCATCCTATTAGTAAAATTGAACATGTGGTATTTTTCAAGTAATGTGCATCAACCCTACTGGAAGTGTTGTTGGTCAGTTGTTTTTACAACTTAGAGCATTTATTTATTGAACAAGTAGTTGTGCCAGGTTGGGTTCTAAGGTGTACTCCATATGAGTATGTATATGAGACATATCTGGCACTAACTACCATCAGCAACAAGCGAGTCAAACAAACCCATCCTCAAGACCCCAAATTTTTCCAGCAAGTTCAATGCATATATTCACAGGTTAGTGAAAAAAAAAAAAATACTTTACATTCAATTATTAAAGGAAGAATTGTATTTGGTTTATTAAAGTATATCTTTATTTAGATTTTTGAAGCATATTGATGACATGAGTGCTATTACATATAAGCTTATGATTGGATCATCATATTTCAAGTAATTGTCTGACTATGGCACTTTATTATAATTTATAGTTGTGATTAATTTGATAGGCAATTTAAATAAATCAACTAGCTAAATGTGTGTGTTGACTTCATTTGGATTTCCAGTAGGCTCGATGCACGCTACAAATTTTGCGACGGGTTTGGGGTTGACATGTTTTTAGAGCGGAGAGCGGTGGTCGCCGGCTATTTCAGAGATGCCATGGAGATGAAAAGAAGGTGAGTCAACCATGGCCCAGGTGGATGGAAGTTGAGTATGGTATTGGTGATATTAAGAATGAGAAATTGAGAATTGAGGGAAGACAATCTCAAAGTGTTATTGGATCGAAGGTGGCAGGTATGAAATTGGAACAGTTGTGTGTGCTTTATTGCTTAACGGCGCAAAGGTACAACAAGATTGTTTGAGTTACTGTTTATGTAGAAGAAAGGAATCAAAGATTTAAAAGTGGCGAGTTACAGGTATGTTCATACTCCTAAACTTCTATTTCTTACCATTTTTGGAGTTTTGCTATTTTGGCCAGTTCATTGCTAATAGTATAACTTTATCATGTAAATATTTATGGGTTTTTGGCTGGTTCTATCGTTAGGCTTTTGTTGCTCCAGGTGGGAATTTAGGGGTTTTGAGACTTCAATCAACTGAAATAAAAAGGCGACCTGCCGCGCCGGGCTATAAGATAAGATACAGTGTAGTACTTGACTTGTAAGAAAGAGCTTCTGTAAATGTAAACATTTTTTTGTTGATTATTTTAGCAGTTATATCTTTGATTTCAAATTGAAACATCACCATTCTTGGTTGATTTCTTGGGTTTTGTTTTCATTAACTTCTTCACTCTAATATGTTAGATTATATTACTTTTCTTGAAATGTGATTGTTTGTCTGATGTCAATCAATATTTTAAGACGTTACGCCTGCACGAAGGTTGAATTCCAACCACGCCAGCTCAAAAAATCAGCTAATTCTTTTTGTTATGTAAGCTTATTTGCTTATTAAGCCTAAAAAATGCACATTTAACATGTTGGTGGTTGTTTTTTATTTGCGAGACTCAGGTCAACCATCTAAGAGGTCTGGAAAAGGCACCCTCATAGACGAAAGTTGGTTAAAAGAAGTCGTTCGTTTTTTCCACCCAAAACAACAAACACGGGTGGTATGGCAGTCAAGAGCAAGGGACAATCAGCTTATTATTTTTGTTCAAATGATGTTGACCACCTGCTAATTACAAGCAGCGCAACACATCAGCTTACTGGTTGAATGTTAATGACACTAATATGTATGCTTAGACATACCATTTCTTGATGGTTGCGTATGTTAAAGCACCATGACAACTTAATGGTTCTCAGTTAGCATAACAAATTCTCGCCAAAGTGAGACCAACATCTAATGTCGCGCAACGCGCGACCGGTCGAATACCCCTAGTTCTTATTAAAAGCATCCCAACAACAAATAAAAAGAATGCGCGAGGCGTCTCAAATGGCTGTGTGAAATCTTTGCAAAGATAGAACACATCAAATTTAGGGTTCTTCCAGATGTGAGTTCTTCTTCTCTTCTTTGCAATCAGACATTCAAACCTTCATGATGAGAAGAAATTATATATTCACGAAGAGGAAGAAAGGGGTGGGAGGGGTTGTTATTTTTTAAGAAAAAGGTGGGGCCCACTTTACTTTAAATATTATAATTGTTTTATTGTTTAATTATTTTTATTGAAGTAAGGGGCAATTTAGTAATTTCATATCCACTTAAAACTAAAAGCTAACCTCCATCCGCGCCAGGGACTATCCGGGAACGAAATTGCAAAAGTTGGGGACTATAGCTGTAATTTAAGAAAATTAGGGACTAAAGGTAAAAAATGAGCAAACCACAGGGACTATCCGGGCATTTTTCTCATTTGTATATTAAAAGGTTTAAATTTAATAAAGAGAAAAGTGCCCGGATAGTCCCTGTGGTTTGCTCATTTTCACATTTAGTCCGTAACTTTCTAGAATTACATCTATAGTCCCCAAATTTTGCAATTTCGTTCCCGGATAGTCCCTAGCACGGACGGGGGTTAGTTTTGGGTGTTAAGTGGATGTATAATGACTAAAATATCCTTACTATTAAATTAATACCTAAAAAGTTAAAAATAAATATAATTAATATTAAATAATTTATGTAGGACCCACCAACAACCTCACCTACTTCATCTTCCCCACTCTTTGACCACCACCAACCCATAGTCATCCCCTCCTTTCTTTTATTTCTAAAAAAACCAGTCATCCACCAACACTCACATTCTCAACTCACACCTCTTCCACCACCACCAATGACCACCGGTTTGCTTCAGTCAGCCGTCGATGGGAATGGTTGTGATCATCGCCACCGCCTTTATCACAATCACATACTAAGATTAAAGTGTAGATATGAAAGCTATAAAACTTAAAAGTATACTTTATGCTCAATATATGTGTTTAAATATATGAACCATAATTATGTCCGGATTATCATGTTATTTTAAAACATGAAGCTTTGTTTGGTAGACCTTGTTCCCTGTTGTAATGTTTCATGTTAAAGAGGAGATATCTCCCACAGTTCTGCTGGTTGTTGACTTTGGGGGTGGTACAAAGTTGACTCAAAAGCTTCTAATAGAAACAACACGTCTGACATGATACAACATACGCAGGTGCCGTTACCGCCAGTGGCGACGCATTCTGACCATCATCCGGTCAGATCTGCAAACCGAATCGGAAACCCACACCCTTGTTCCGACCATCGTCGCATCTGTAAACACAACCACTGCCACAATTCCCGCCTCTATTTCCACTTCGATTCACCTCCATCGGTGGTGTTAGAAGGTTGGTGGTGAAGAAAAATAGGTGATGGTGGAGGGTGGTGGTTTCAGTGGTTGTTTAGGAGACGGTGGGCGATGGTGGTTTAAGGAGGTGGTGGCGACAGTGGTGTTAGGAGGTTTGGGGTGGTGGTTTAATGTTTTATTGTTATTTTTAATAGTTAGGGTACTTTTGTAATTTCACATCCAATTGACACCAAAAACTAACCCCCATCCCCACCAAGGACTATCCGGGAACGAAATATCAAAAGTTGAGGACTATAGTTGTAATTTTAGAAAGTTAGGAACTAAAGGTGAAAAATGGGCAAACCACAGGGACTATCCGAACATTTTTCTCTTTAATAAATTAAAAAACTTTAAAATTTATATGTTTTTACATACCAAAAACTGGGTATTTTGACGTACTAATCCACGCCTTAACTAACGCCTCCTCCTCGATCTTTGACCATGTTTGCGCCTTCGGTCTCGAAGGTTGATCACCGGCTAGACGCGCCAATTGCTACCCTTTTTTTCGTTTGAAGGTTTGGGTTGCGTCTCCGGCACATATTCTTCAACCTCATCTTGTACGGGTTGAGACAAGTCTACCGGTGGTGGTGAAGGTTGTGGTTGCACTGGAAATTGTGAGTTAAATGGGTTTCGCATTAAAAATTTTGCATGGATTGCATTTGGTTCATTTGAGCGAAAGCGTTGGGGCTTTGTTGGAAACCCGAAAAAGAGAATTGCGATGCCGACCAACTTGGATCCATCGTCGGATAGTAGCTGGGTACCGAGAAAACGTTTGGGTTCGGGGTTTGGTTCGGGCTGTTTTGATTGTATGTATCCATGGCTAAATTTTTATAAAATATGGAGAATTTTATAAAAAGGAGAGAGATATTAGGTTTGATTGGTTTCAAAATGGGGGTGAGTTATGTTTATTTATAGATAAAGTAAATAATAATTATTAGAGAAGTAGCCGTTGAACGGCATGATATTTTGAAAGTTGGCCCGTCTTGAGCGTCGAAGGCAAGCCGGAGAGGACGGGGACAGGGCTAGGGGCGGTGTGAAGGCCCGACGCCGTCCCCACACCGGGTAGTCTTACAAATAAAAAAGTTCTATCACAACACTTATCGAGTTATCAACAGTCAATTGTTTATGGCTTGTTATTAGATTGAACACATTGGTTGTTTGTTTCTTGATTTGATATAATAAAACCGTACTAACCATGGTAGAAAGTTACTTCATACAAACATGGAAGCACAAATATAATATTAAATTCTTTCTAATGATAAGTAAAAAACTAGTAATTAGACCAGCTCACGATATGACGGTGGTACATAGCAAACATTGAATGGATAACATGACGTATTACGTGTTCATTAGCTTTTATAAAGCAATGTCGGTTACATTATAGCTTACCTTCTTTTAACATCAAAGTCTTTGTTATGTTATTTTTTTAATACAAAAGTTGTTGCCTTTATTAACATCAAAGTCTGAAGGGGTAAGAATCTCTGAGCCAATAAGTGTTATTTGGTTGGAACTCTTATAATCATGAAGAATAACTATTTTACCCCTTTAAACTATTTTGTGCTAAATGAAATGTCATGGTTTGGTTACGGCTCTGAACAACTATACTAAATGATGTTGGTGCATATGTCTATCGACTTCGTCTTGTATCCAGTCTTGTAAATAGAATGATAGACCAGGGCACGAAATACTAGTAATATAGGAAAATGGCATGAAATAGTCAGTTCACACGAAATGGTCATGTTATCCATTCGAAAACTAATTTTCGGAAAAACCATTTTGATTAAAACAAACTTAAGTGTTTTGAAATCATAATGGGTAAATAGTTTGTTGTCAGGGGGAGTTCTGATTATTTATGCCAGGTGGATGGTGAATTGAAGTAATTCACATCATGTTGTCATGTTATTTGTACAGTTTATTGTTTTCATTTTCAAATTTTCCCAGAAAATCAAAATTGAAACATATTTTGATTTTAGAGGGAGTAAGAAAATTTGAAAATTTTGAAAATTTGAAAATTTTGAAAATTTGAAAGAAGTAAAAAACATGATAAAATCGAAAAAGCCCACCCTCAGCATAAAAAATGATGAAACATTGAAAAATGTTAATCATGTGTTGTTGAAGAAAAGATTCTCTCAAGGGAACACACCGAAAGTCGAACCATCATCTCTCTGATTTTGCGGAAGCAACAGCCTGAGCTCTCATGGTCTCGCATTTAACCCCTTACAGATATCATTAGTGTACATTCACCTGTAAGACTGAATATAGGAGTCTGGATACGGGAGTATATTCTGAGGTGGGACATGCGAATAAGTTTAAGTTCTTAATACACTAATCTCGTATCTCGATTCGTTTGAACTTTGTGTGAAAATTTAAATGGATCTGTATACTGACAATCTACGTGAATCGTTTAGAACTTAAAATGTATAAAGCTTAACGGTGTTGGTGATGTGTCAAAAAATGATATGATCCTCTTACACATACTCACAAAAATATTGTTTGTAAATATTTCTTTACTGCTTTCCATTAAAACAAAAACCCAAAAAGATTTTCGGAGTGTTTTAGCATAATTTTTTTGTAAAATACAAAAAGATTTTCGACAACTGATGATGAAAAGCTGATTTTCAAAATTCCGAGTGTTAAACATGAAGAACAGTTGGTTTGGGAAAGTTTGTTTGAAAAAAAAAAAAGAAAAATGATATTTTTACAAGTGGTCATAAGATTTTAAAATGTTAAATCATTTTGAGTGATACTTGCAAGAGATTTATAAATTTGTCAAATTGTTAAATTTGTGAAATTTATTTTGAGGTAGAGTTTGTGCAGGCAGAAGCAGCCAGGTTTCGATTCTTGAAGACTTTCCGCATGAAGATGTGCAGATTTGAGCCAGGTTCCTGTTCTTGTTTCTATGAAGAATCAGGAGACGACCTGAACCTGTGGAAAAGATAAGTCAGATTGCGATCCCGGAACAGCTTAAGGGGGAGTCTGCTAGCAAAGGAGAGTCTAAAGATGTAAGAGCCAGTTTCTGAGCCAGAATCTGTGATCAAGACAGAAGCTGCTAATGCTGAAGAGTGAGAGAAAGAGAAGATTGAAGATTGTAAGTTCAACATTCAAGGGGGAGCTTGAATGGTAAAGAGCCAGGTTGAGATTCTGGTAGAAAAAAAGATTGAGGATGCTTACACAGTCAGACATTTTGGAAATAGCACGAAGACTGATCAAGACTGAAGATGTGACATACCGAAGACTCGACACTGAAGACTTCGTCAACATCCAAGGGGGAGTCTGTTGGTGCATATGTCTGTCGACTTCGTCTTGTATCGAGTCTTGTAAATAGAATGATAGACCAGGGCACGAAATACGAGAAATATAGGAAAATGGCATGAAATAGTCAGTTCACACGAAATGGTCATTTCGTGCAAAATGGACTTATCAATTTCGTGCGAAATGGCAAGTGGCTGTTTCGTGCGAAATGCCTCACCTATAAATACCTGTCCTGTTATTTCATTTGTAACTTTCTGATTCCGGTACCGAGGTGCTGCCGAAGTGTCTCCAGACTGTAAAACGTTGTAATATCAATAAACAAGACAATTAGAGTGTATATCAAGCTGATTCAAAGTCGATATGTTTGTTTCCGCCTCTCGTATTGATTAGAACTCTTCTGAACGACTCGTTTTGGTCGTGTAAACGTTCCTACAAATGATAAAAAATTCTAGAAGGAAAATACAAAACATCAGAGAAAATCCGAAGTACACAAATCATTAAAAATCCAGAGAAACATACTAAAATCCAAATATAAATTAATATTTTGTACAATTTCAATTCCAGTCGTTTCAAATTAGTTAACTAGCTATCTGGTCACACAAACTAGTTTTATACTCATTACGTTGTGAACCCAATTCTATGTCGTGAACGAGTTGGCCATCACTTCCTCCACCTTGTAAAAAACACATAAAATTATAGATTACCACTAAAATACCTATTTCAATAATCTACTATCTTACAACTCACTACCTAATCTTCAAATTTCAAGTATGGTTATTTTTACCCAAAACTATCATATAATCCGATATGTGACTTAAAGTCAGTATAATCACAGTATAATCACTTTAGACACATATCAAAACACCTTAACAAAAAAATTTATACTATGAATCCCATGTATGTCAAATGTTACAAAACATTCATTATATACCATTTACTACAGAACATTCATTATATACCATTTACTAATTAGCCTCAAAAGCTTTGAGATATCTATAATTAGTATTTTTTGAAATTTACAACATCAGAAAATATATAGACAAAAAAAAATATAGGTAATTAGTAGATAAGACATACCTACACATTAAGTCATACATATGATAAGCATGTTATGTCACACCCCAACCAATGGCGGAAACATCGGGATGAGACGAAGTGTGAAGATTGCTCGAGACATCATAACACTAATAATCGTGACAAGTATTTAAATAGTAAATTTCATTTTATTTCTAAAGAATCAATTACAAGAGTTTGAAACAAGTACAACATAAATAATGGAATACAATACAAATAAAATACAAAGTTTAAAGTGTGTATCTAAGCATCCTACTAGATTCCATGCATCATCAACATCATCGCTAAACCTGCAACATGTTTTAATAAAGTTCAATGCAAAAGCAAAGGCGAGTACACAAGGTTTGAATAAGTATAGCATAAGTATAAAAGCATTTTACTCGAATCCACATGGCAATTTGAAAGAAAGGTAACTAGCATGCATATCATTACGTGTAAACCCAAAGTGTCCACTAGTATTTAGCATCCCTCGCCACAAAAGTGACGAGACCGTATAGTATAATGACCTAACAATCCCCCGTCGGGTGGTGTGCTACTCCTATAGCGCTATAATTGTTAAGCGAGAGTATAACATAGTAATGGCATGAAGCATGTATTATCTAGCATAACAAGTAGCATGTATAACGAATTGAGTTCACAAAGTATATTTAAGTGTGTGTAAGTGTAATTTTTGTATGGTAACATGTTGCAACCCAAAAGTGGTTTAAAATGTAAATGGGTCGAGTGTACTCACAAAGTTAGCATATGCCTTCCGATTATCCGATTGTTGACGAATAGAGATTTAGAGTCCGAATGTATAAGGGTTAAAGTTCAAGTATGCTTAGAGTCGAGATTCGGAATAAAACACATGAAAGTATTATATTAACATAATCATCTTCAACACATAACACTTGTATGACACTTGGTAACCACAAGGGTTATAATGATGTTTTCATGAGTTGAACACTCATAAGAATCATAACAAGGTTTAGGTCCTAGATGATGTCCTACTACTTTGACAAATGAACATGAATTCAACATCAAAGGTTCGAATGTACATAGATATTATTTAGGTAGTATAGTATATAGTATTAAGTCCAAATTTTCAAGTATTTCAAGCATGAGGTAGAAGATTACATCTTCATTTAGGTACCTCAAAATGTGTCATAGAAGTCATGTAGAAGGTAGGAAGAACAAGCTTCCATTTAGGCACCTCGTATATGTTCACTACTACACTTGTTGTAACAACAAACAAGGAGGGTCATGAACTAGGATTAGTACAAGAATGTAAATAATCTAAGCTATGTGAAATCATCAAATCATGTGGGGATTTTATGTTGGAAAAACCCAAGTTGTTCCATAATCACTCCTACATTAAGTTGAAGCTTGAACATGACTTGTTGGTTAAAAACCCTAATTAAAACCAAAAGTATTTGAGGTTTATCCTCTGATGTTGTATGTCTCAACCTTGTTTTTAAGCCTAACCAACCATAAGATAGGTTGTAAGCATTAGGACATAGGTGTGAGATGAGTTAGACTCAAGTTTGATAAGTTTAAACAAGTTTTGAAAGAACTTAAAACACAACAGAAAGTTTGTGGACATTTTTAGGGCAATTCCAGGTCTGATTTCTCCAAGGAGAGATCAAGGAATCAAACCCCATGATTATCCAAGCAAGTAGGAAGAAGAATCAAGTAATTTGGTTGAGTTTTGAGCAAGTTATGCTCACTTTTGTATGAAGGTATGAATCTGTCCGAATTTCAGAATTTTGCAAGAGCTTGAGAGTGATTTTGGAGAGATTTGAGATTGTTAAAAGTGTAGAATGGCTTGGAGAAGATGGGTATTTATAGGGGATGAGTTTAGGGTTAATTGGAGGTGTTTAGTGGTGGTTTAGAGCTGATTGGAAGAGGTGAGAACTTCGGATTTCGTGCAAAATCGCGGAGTTTACAAGATGTTTGAAAATCTGCCCGCCAGACACCCTTACGGACCGTAAGGGATGAGGTTTACGGTCCGTAAGCCTTTGCCAGGAAACAAATTTTTTTTAATGATTTGTGACATGTTCCAATGACATATATTACGTGTTTTATGACCATTTTAAGGTATTTAGGTGTATAAGGCATGTTCTAAGGGTCACATGTAACACCCGTTCTTATAAATCAAGGTTTAGTGTATTATTTACGAAAACAATCATGTAATTAAGATTACATATCCATCGGAAAAACGGGTTTACTAAAACCTTTTACAATTTAAAAGTTTAGAACATAATGTAATTAAGTTCGTCACTTAAAAGAAACAATGAAACGACTTTCGTCATTTATCATAATAACGATACATAGTGCGGAAGCTTATTTCGTGATCGTGTTCGGTTCTTGCTCGTCACTTGATCTTCATCCGGGCACTCATGGCAATCACCTATGATCAAAACCAACTTAAAAGTTAGTTTTGATAGACAAATATGAAGTTCAAACAAGTACAGGGGTTAAATATGAAGTTCAAAAAAGTATAGGGGTTAAATATGACAAAAAATAACATTTTTCCGAGTTTGGGGGCGTCACGTGACGCCAAGGGGCGTCGCGTGACGCTAGGCCCCCTTTTCAGCAGAATGTTGCTTATCAGTTGCTGCATATTCCCAGCACGATCTGATTTCACGGAAACGGCCATAACTTCTTCGTTATTGATCCGTTTTACCCGATTCTTTTTCCTACGCGTCCGTAATTTAGTTCTCCATCTTATGGAGTTAAAATCCAACAACCTTCATAATAAAATTTCAGACTTTTAAGTCTTCGGCTTATCGCCCTTTTACCAAATTTTGACCCGTTTATGCATTTTATCAAACGAACATATTTGTTTGATTCCTACAACACCTACACTTCTTCAAATTGTTATTAACTACCATTTTAGGTTCTAATCACAAGTTTATTTCACAATTTAAACCCGTTTTCGCTCGTATGCTTATTTTGACTCGTTAAGGGTATTTAAGCATTTTCGAGCCTAAAATCGCTCTCGATTGTTTCTAGCATTTCATCACCACATTTCTTATCCTATAATCTCCCACCACAATTGTGTTTATGGCGGTTTGATGTGGTGATCTATATAAACCAAATTTTACCTCTCGAATCATTATTTTACGGCAAAAACTCAAATAGTACCGTTTGACTAATATAATACCTCTTTCAACTTCTATACTTAATCTAAGTATTTACTTAATCATAAAACTTGTTTCCAAACAACCTTTAAAGGTTGTTTGTTCGAATTAGCTAACAAGGGCGTTTTGGTCCTTTTTAGTCTTTCAATTACGACAAGGTCTTTTGAGATCATGTTTGACCCATGATTCTTCTTTTGAATTATGATCTTGCTCGAAAAGTCAATATGCTTTTCAAAACGCCACTACCTTCTTTTAAAACATTCGATTTACCCACTTAAGTAACACATTGTCTATCTAAGACTTCATTAAATACTCATTGAACCTTACGTTCTCAATGAATCATTACTCTATTACACATACCTAGCTCGGGTCAATGTATTGACCTGATTTAATGCCTTGCTATAATATTCGCTAAATAGTAGCGATGCAAATATCATTTCTACATTTATTCCTGAAATCATATAACTCGACAAGAATCATTAGTTGCTATTATCAAAAGGTGGTATCTTCACCCTTTGACCCGTTTGGTCTAAATGACCGATTATATTGGCGAGATAACATGTATTTTCATCTTGACTATATGACTCGCTCCGATTTACATCGTGCGGTCGCTTTACTTATAATTCATTTCTTAACACTTTTTGGCCTATTAAGGCTTACTTCATAAGTGTCTTTTAAAGCCAATAGATATGGTCGACGCATGACCAATTTACCGTTTTACCCTTATTGTTTGTTTTGGTTTACCCTATAAGGCAACCATTCAAAAGTTTATTTTCCATTTGTCATAAAATGATCAAATTACCGATTTAACTCCCTTTTAAACCATCAACATGGTTTCTTGTCATACTCGACTATCTTGTTCCGTACGTTTACACGCCGGAACATCATACCTCAATTATATATTTATCTTATTCGTAACTAATACGATAAGAGAATATTCTAAAATATAAGACTAGTGTAAGTTATACTTACCTTGCATCCGAATTATGTTTTTCCCTTCATTCTTGATTCGTTTGACCCGCTTCCTTTCCCAAGCCTCCACCTAGCTCGTTAGGCGTCAAACTATTTTCAATCATTTACAAGGCGGTCAAATTAGTCATAAAAATCACGACTATTCCACCTCGCTTATTTACTATGCCGAAGCTACTATTCGACTTCATGATTAGTTAACTTAGCTTATCAAAAGTTAACTACTTATTGATCACTTGGTTTACACAATTAAGTCAAATCAACATTATGATTAGAACCCGTTTTAACCCATATTTCACGTAATTAGTCAATTAAGGCAATTACGCGCTTGATTCGTACTTTCAACATATAAACATTCACTTAGGCATTTTAACAAACACCTTGTGGGCATATTCTAAAAAATCAACAATCAATTTTTTTCATGACTAGTTATTTACCCAAGTTTTAACATCATTCACAAGTTCTTATGTCTAGCATGCATAACAACACCTAGACTTACTTCATAGAGATCAAAATACACTAGAGTGATACTCAAAATCCTAGTGTTTAACATATTTCTACAAAACCCACTAAACACCCATATTGGTGATTATGAACTTCATCATGATAAGCAACATTCAACAAGCTAATGGCTAGGGTTACCTCCTAGACATGATTTCATTCCAATTTCATCAAAATTCAACAAGCTTATGTGTTCATCCAGAATTTGAGATGGAACCAAATAGTAAAATTTTACATACCTTATGATCCCTTTACTAAGGTGATCACTAATTTGTGCTTGGATTTCGATTTGGGCTTGATTTGCCCTTTCAATTTGATGAATTTCTGAAGTTTAGGGTTGGAGCATGAGAGCCTTTCTTGGCTCTGGTTGAATTCGCAGGAAACACACACGTATGTGTGTGTTTTATGTTTTAATATTTGATTTAATTAAAACTCAATTTCATTTGTCCATGTTTAGCCCCTCTAATTTACCCAAGTTATTAAAAGGGTTATCTATTTCTTGTTTCTTTTATTGTTTTAACAACATTTAACCAACTAGGTTGATATCCCTAGTTACTTAATGGGTTTGGGGAAATCATAACCCGTAGTAATTTTAAGTCCCGTTAAATCGGGCCCTTTATCATCCTATTTTCTTGAAAGCTCTTATTTACTTTAAATAAATATTAGGATTATTCAATTAATTCCTAATACTTGCAGGTTTACTTTTACCACTAACGGTACTTTCCCCATCTTTAGTATTAACGGGGTTTAATTACCAAACCCGTTTTCGGGGTGTTACAAGTCTACCCCCCTTAAAGAGGTTTCGTCCTCGAAACCTTTTCTTACATAATTCATTGAGTTTAAACTCAATGTATTCTGTCCGAGAAATATTTTAAACATTACTTATACTTTTTAACCAATCGTTAGTATTACCCGAAAAGTACGGTAACATCTTTTTGGTTACTAATTGTCTACATATCTCAAACGACATAGTGTAACTTCGAAATAACGTAATCTCGTTATTTCCGCTAGTTTGGTTAACTTAGCGATATCCATCGCTTTCATATACTATCGAATTCTTTATGAATCCGTTATTTTGACCCGTTTAAAGGTCTTTAATAAAATCTTTCACTTTTAGCAGCAATTTCTTTTGTCTTCAAATTTATTTATTCGGTTCAGTCATACCGAACCTACCGCTTACAAGCAAACCAAATTTATTTAAATGACCTCGACGGGTCTCACTAATTAGACTTATTAGTCCAGTAACTTTTTACCGCTTGCTTGGTTATAATGTGATTCTACTTCACATTACATTTCTTGACCGTGATTGTGTTACACCGTGTTTAATTTATATCAAAATTTCATTTTCGAAAATATCACTTTTCGAATATATCGTCTTGCGCCTATCAGTGTCAAGACTTGTATCTTTCATGCTTACTATTTAAATTCCTATCAGAATTTATGTTTGTAAAAACATTATTTCCTACTAAAACCGAAGTTTTAGTTTTAGGATCTTCTCTTTAACTTTTGTCAATTATCCATACCAGGATATTGACAGTCCATAATTTATTCTTATTTGTTTATATCCCATTACCGGGCTCTTTATTCTCTTGCATTTAACGCTACCTTTATCTGGCTAGCGGTCTTTTGTGCCATTCGGCGTTATTTTGTATTCAACATGTTTGACCTATTAACGTGAAATCCATCACTTATAAACAATCAACTTTATTCTTTATTCAACCCATTCGGCTTCGAATAGTTGAACATATTTACTCACAATTTCTATATACGAGATTTTACAGTCATATCTCGAAATCCAAGTCCTTTGATTTTTTTTCAACCCGCGTTCACGTCTCTTGGTTTACGCATGTGTTTAATTCTTACCCATCAACCGGGTGTTTTACCGAAGTCGTTATTATTGCAACCCTCCCGGTATGCATTAAGACCTCGCTTCATTTTTATATTCCGACTTTGTCTTTAAGTTTGACGTTTTACAAAAACGACCTGTTAAGGGACATATTTGCATTTTCCGGGTTCGAGTGTAAGTACACTCCCTCCCAATGCTTGTCTAAATCATTTTACATGCTTGCGTTTTCTGGGTTCGAGTGTAAGTACACTCCCTCCCAATACTTGTCTAAATCATTTTTCATGCTTGCGTTTTCTGGGTTCGAGTGTAAGTACACTCCCTCCCAATACTTGTCTAAATCATTTTTCATGCTTGCGTTTTCTGGGTTCGAGTGTAAGTACACTCCCTCCCAATACTTGTCTAAATCATTTTACATGCTTGTTTGTCCCTTCACTCGGGCTCATTATCTTGATGTAATACGCTTCCGTCACTCGATTGTGCGTTTACATTATTATCAAATATTTTGCTTATCTGATTCATTTGGGTACTTTTTAATTAGTCCCATTCACTCCGCCCTTACTACATCGGATGTAAATGTGTCCGCTATAAGAAACTCGTGGTATCATATGCCACTACTTACTTGGCCAGAGTAAGCGATTTAACACATGACATACACGACCTTTTTATAGTGTTCACATCACGCCCTATGTAAGTAACGCCTCTATTTGTTTTTCTTGGAAACAATATCCCGAATACATTTTCTATTCGGGTTTTTCCAAGTTTTTAATCTACATATGCAACTTTCAATTTCTACTTATTTGTTGCATATTAATATTTGTGCGGTTATTTAAAATGTGCACCTGGTAATGTTTGCTCTAACAGGCTCCCCTTGCCATTAACGTATTCGCAATTGTTGCGCGATTTTGGTCCATGGTGAGCATGCTCTTCTTGTCATACTTCAGACCGTTCCTCTATCATATCCGTAATTTGTTCAATCCTCGTCATTTTCGAATGTGAGTTTCCTCCAATTAAAACATTCATAAAAGTTAGTAGTGTCAACTTTACTAAATGCCCATAACATAATACAAGGCTTTTCTATTGTACGCGTCAACACGCGCAATTTCGTCAACTATTTTCATCATTTAATTTAGGTAACGTGTATCACACGATAGCCTTATGTGTTGTTTACAACACTTTAGCATGCTAAACTATTAACATACTTGTACTTACCGGATTTGCGATCAAGCTTCGAACCGAACACTATTCTTTGTCAAGAGCATAAGGTTTAAGTCCAAGCATGGTTCCTCCCCACCATACTCGAATCTCTTAAACCAAGGCTCTGATACCAACTTGTAACACCCGTTCTTATAAATCAAGGTTTAGCGTATTATTTACGAAAACAATCATGTAATTAAGATTACATATCCATCGGAAAAACGGGTTTACTAAAACCTTTTACAATTTAAAAGTTTAGAACATAATGTAATTAAGTTCGTCACTTAAAAGAAACAATGAAACGACTTTCGTCATTTATCATAATAACGATACATAGTGCGGAAGCTTATTTCGTGATCGTGTTCGGTTCTTGCTCGTCACTTGATCTTCATCCGGGCACTCATGGAAATCACCTATGATCAAAACCAACTTAAAAGTTAGTTTTGATAGACATATATGAAGTTCAAACAAGTATAGGGGTTAAATATGAAGTTCAAACAAGTATAGGGGTTAAATATGACAGAAAATAACATTTTTCCGAGTTTGGGGGCGTCGCGTGACGCCAAGGGGCGTCGGGTGACGCCAAGGGGCGTCGCGTGACGCTAGGCCCCCTTTTCAGCAGAATGTTGCTTATCAGTTGCTGCATATTCCCTGCACGATATGATTTCACGGAAACGGCCATAACTTCTTCGCTATTGATCCGTTTTACCCGATTCTTTTTCCTACGCGTCCGTAATTTAGTTCTCCATCTTATGGAGTTAAAATCCAACAACCTTCATAATAAAATTTCAGACTTTTAAGTCTTCGGCTTATCGCCCTTTTACCAAATTTTGACCCGTTTATGCATTTTATCAAACGAACATATTTGTTTGATTCCTACATCACCTACACTTCTTCAAATTGTTATTAACTACCATTTTAGGTTCTAATCACAAGTTTATTTCACAATTTAAACCCGTTTTCGCTCGTATGCTTATTTTGACTCGTTAAGGGTATTTAAGCATTTTCGAGCCTAAAATCGCTCTCGATTGTTTCTAGCATTTCATCACCACATTTCTTATCCTATAATCTCCCACCACAATTGTGTTTATGGCGGTTTGATGTGGTGATCTATATAAACCAAATTTTACCTCTCGAATCATTATTTTACGGCAAAAACTCAAATAGTACCGTTTGACTAATATAATACCTCTTTCAACTTCTATACTTAATCTAAGTATTTACTTAATCATAAAACTTATTTCCAAACAACCTTTAAAGGTTGTTTGTTCGAATTAGCTAACAAGGGCGTTTTGCTCCTTTTTAGTCTTTCAATTACGACAAGGTCTTTTGAGAGCATGTTTGACCCATGATTCTTCTTTTGAATTATGATCTTGCTCGAAAAGTCAATATGCTTTTCAAAACGCCACTACCTTCTTTTAAAACATTCGATTTACCCACTTAAGTAACCCATTGTCTATCTAAGACTTCATTAAATACTCATTGAACCTTACGTTCTCAATGAATCATTACTCTATTACACATACCTAGCTCGGGTCAATGTATTGACCTGATTTAATACCTTGCTATAATATTCGCTAAATAGTAGCGATGCAAATATCATTTCTACATTTATTCCTGAAATCATATAACTCGACAAGAATCATTAGTCGCTATTATCAAAAGGTGGTATCTTCACCCTTTGACCCGTTTGGTCTAAATGACCGATTATATTGGCTAGATGACATGTATTTTCATCTTGACTATATGACTCGCTCCGATTTACATCGTGCGGTCGCTTTACTTATAATTCATTTCTTAACACTTTTCGGCCTATTAAGGCTTACTTCATAAGTGTCTTTTAAAGCCAATAGTTATGGTCGATGCATGACCAATTTACCGTTTTACCCTTATTGTTTGTTTTGGTTTACCCTATAAGGCAACCATTCAAAAGTTTATTTTCCATTTGTCATAAAATGATCAAATTACCGATTTAACTCCTTTTTAAACCATCAACATGGTTTCTTGTCATACTCGACTATCTTGTTCCGTACGTTTACACGCCGGAACATCATACCTCAATTATATATTTATCTTATTCGTAACTAATACGATAAGAGAATATTCTAAAATATAAGACTAGTGTAAGTTATACTTACCTTGCATCCGAATTATGTTTTTCCCTTCATTCTTGATTCGTTTGACCCGCTTCCTTTCCCAAGCCTCCACCTAGCTCGTTAGGCGTCAAACTATTTTCAATCATTTACAAGGCGGTCAAATTAGTCATAAAAATCACGACTATTCCACCTCGCTTATTTACTATGCCGAAGCTACTATTCGACTTCATGATTAGTTAACTTAGCTTATCAAAAGTTAACTACTTATTGATCACTTGGTTTACACAATTAAGTCAAATCAACATTATGATTAGAACCCATTTTAACCCATATTTCACATAATTAGTCAATTAAGGCAATTACGCGCTTGATTCGTACTTTCAACATATAAACATTCACTTAGGCATTTTAACAAACACCTTGTGGGCATATTCTAAAAAATCAACAATCAATTTTTTTCATGACTAGTTATTTACCCAAGTTTTAACATCATTCACAAGTTCTTATGTCTAGCATGCATAACAACACCTAGACTTACTTCATAGAGATCAAAATACACTGGAGTGATAATCAAAATCCTAGTGTTTAACATATTTCTACAAAACCCACTAAACACCCATATTGGTGATTATGAACTTCATCATGATGAGCAACATTCAACAAGCTAATGGCTAGGGTTACCTCCTAGACATGATTTCATTCCAATTTCATCAAAACAACAATCATGCAAGCACAAATTTCGAATCTTATGTGTTCATCCAGAATTTGAGATGGAACCAAATAGTAAAATTTTACATACCTTATGATCCCTTTACTAAGGTGATCACTAATTTGTGCTTGGATTTCGATTTGGGCTTGATTTGCCCTTTCAATTTGATGAATTTCTGAAGTTTAGGGTTGGAGCATGAGAGCCTTTCTTGGCTCTGGTTGAATTCGCAGGAAACACACACGTATGTGTGTGTTTTATGTTTTAATATTTGATTTAATTAAAACTCAATTTCATTTGTCCATGTTTAGCCCCTCTAATTTACCCAAGTTATTAAAAGGGTTATCTATTTCTTGTTTCTTTTATTGTTTTAACAACACTTAACCAACTAGGTTGATATCCCTAGTTACTTAATGGGTTTGGGGAAATCATAACCCGTAGTAATTTTAAGTCCCGTTAAATCGGGCCCTTTATCATCCTATTTTCTTGAAAGCTCTTATTTACTTTAAATAAATATTAGGATTATTCAATTAATTCCTAATACTTGCAGGTTTACTTTTACCACTAACGGTACTTTCCCCATCTTTAGTATTAACGGGGTTTAATTACCAAACCCGTTTTCGGGGTGTTACAAGTCTACCCCCCTTAAAGAGGTTTCGTCCTCGAAACCTTTTCTTACATAATTCATTGAGTTTAAACTCAATGTATTCTGTCCGAGAAATATTTTAAACATTACTTATACTTTTTAACCAATCGTTAGTATTACCCGAAAAGTACGGTAACATCTTTTTGGTTACTAATTGTCTACATATCTCATACGACATAGTGTAACTTCGAAATAACGTAATCTCGTTATTTCCGCTAGTTTGGTTAACTTAGCGATATCCATCGCTTTCATATACTATCGAATTCTTTATGAATCCGTTATTTTGACCCGTTTAAAGGTCTTTAATAAAATCTTTCACTTTTAGCAGCAATTTCTTTTGTCTTCAAATTTATTTATTCGGTTCAGTCATACCGAACCTACCGCTTACAAGCAAACCAAATTTATTTAAATGACCTCGACGGGTCTCACTAATTAGACTTATTAGTCCAGTAACTTTTTACCGCTTGCTTGGTTATAATGTGATTCTACTTCACATTACATTTCTTGACCGTGATTGTGTTACACCATGTTTAATTTAAATCAAAATTTCATTTTCGAAAATATCACTTTTCGAATATATCGTCTTGCGCCTATCAGTGTCAAGACTTGTATCTTTCATGCTTACTATTTAAATTCCTATCAGAATTTATGTTTGTAAAAACATTATTTCCTACTAAAACCGAAGTTTTAGTTTTAGGATCTTCTCTTTAACTTTTGTCAATTATCCATACCAGGATATTGACAGTCCATAATTTATTCTTATTTGTTTATATCCCATTACCGGGCTCATTATTCTCTTGCATTTAACGCTACCTTTATCTGGCTAGCGCTCATTTGTGCCATTCGGCGTTATTTTGTATTCAACATGTTTGACCTATTAACGTGAAATCCATCACTTATAAACAATCAACTTTATTCTTTATTCAACCCATTCGGCTTCGAATAGTTGAACATATTTACTCACAATTTCTATATACGAGATTTTACAGTCATATCTCGAAATCCAAGTCCTTTGATTTTTTTTTTCAACCCGCGTTCACGTCTCTTGGTTTACGCATGTGTTTAATTCTTACCCATCAACCGGGTGTTTTACCGAAGTCGTTATTATTGCAACCCTCCCGGTATGCATTAAGACTTCGCTTCATTTTTATATTCCGACTTTGTCTTTAAGTTTGACGTTTTACAAAAACGACCCGTTAAGGGACATATTTGCATTTTCCGGGTTCGAGTGTAAGTACACTCCCTCCTATTTTCTTGAAAGCTCTTATTTACTTTAAATAAATATTATGATTATTCAATTAATTCCTAATACTTGCAGGTTTACTTTTACCACTAACGGTACTTTCCCCATCTTTAGTATTAACGGGGTTTAATTACCAAACCCGTTTTCGGGGTGTTACATCACACAAGTATAAAACGAATATGACTAAGCATAGGACTCGTATGTAAGTATGGTATGAGGTATGTATGTCACGTATTGGTAGGTTTATAATACGTTTGCAAGCGTCACGAATATGTGTAAGTTATTTCATGAGTTAAACATATGAATATGTAAGAAGTATGTATAACACAAGTTTGGAGAAAACACAAGTTTTTATTTATGATTCAAGTCCCATATCTTAAAATGATTCCGACGAAAGGATGATTACAAGAATGCAAGGTTTCTAAAAATAGAACTTCAAGCAAAGGTTTCTAAGTGTAGAAAGTTTGAAAACGCGGGGCGTTACAGTCTCCCCTCCTTTAGGAAATTTCATCCCGAAATTTATTCAAGAGGAAGACTTGAAAGGGTTTTGGTAAAAATTGATTATTTAAACTAAGACTTGGAAATTTTGAAACGTTTTGAAAAGCACGAAATCTTTGGAGAATAGTCATAATAGGTTTGTAAAATGATTTGTTTGGCTAAAATGGTTTTGGGGCATAAACATGGGTAAACGTGTATAGGTAAAACGATTTTGAATAGCTAAATTTGGAGTTGTTTTACAAATGTATTGTATTTAAGAAAGAGGTCTTTATATAATGGTTCAAAATCAATAAAAATTGAGGTAGGTTGCGTAGGAAGTTTTAAAGTTAGCATAAGACCACCTATTGAAATTTGCTTTTCGAGTGGAACGAGGCAATTTGGTAAAATAAAGTATTAACGGCCTACTAAATACGTTTACACAAGAATAAAGTATAGGAAGATGGTTTTAAAGGTAATGAGATAAGTTTGGATGCGATTGTTTGAACAAGCTTGATTGTGAACGAGGTTTGTATGAAAGAAAAGGATAAAGGAGAATAATACAAGTATAGAATGAATGAATGACTCTTAAAGAGTGCAAGTATAAGAATAGCATAAGTGTTGGATAGATGAACGCAGTGTGTTAAGGATGAAGTCTCGTCGTGGATAATCGGATATAATGCGTTTGTGAGTTGTCTAAAGTTGTATTAGGTCTAAATAGGTCTGTAAAACACTGAATTTCTCATGACACGTTTTATGAAAGTTTGGTAACGTGGTGAAAACACTTATATATAGGAAGTACCAGCGGCGTATCCACCATGTTTTTACCACATTACGTCCGTTCCGTATTCGGTGCCGTGTTACGTTTCGTGTCTTACCATACACAGTAGTACACTCTATGGTTCTCATACGCCTATCACTATAATCTCGTGTGCACCCGTGATTATATTGATCGTCGCATGATCCGCATAGCTTGTACTAGTTGTGTATGAATTTGGGTGGGTACACAAAAAAAATAAAATAAGAATGTGTGCGTATAAGAATAAAGTATGTAAGCAAGTCCATGCTTAAGTATGCATAGGACCCACGCAAGCGAATCCCTAGGATTACGCTCGTGTATAGGTACGAATGTATGAATCATGTGTATGAATGAAAGCACAAGCATAAGTATAAGTATGAATTCGCATGTATGTATAAGCATAAACGTAAGACGTGGAAGTAGTATGTGTATACGTATAAGCATGAAATGTATGAGTATAAGTAAAAACATGAAATACGTGAGCGTATAAGTATAAGCATAAAATGTATAAGTGTAGGTAAGAGTAATAAAATGTATATAGTGTATGTTGGAACATCACGGATTTAAGTGCATGAAAGCGTAAAAAGGGTTAAGTATGTAAATACAAATGATATAAATGAAATTGCCGCGTTAAAACGACTAAAACGTGTATGATGACATGTATGTATAGTTGTTTAAATGAAACGTTGAGTTTATCGTATCAAAATTAGATTGAACTTGGTTTGAAAGGTAGAGTATAGTTTGCATATGTAAAAGGATATAGAGTACTCATTGGTTAAGTATAATGCATTTTGTAATGAATGGAAATGCTACTTTTGTTTTAAAAGAGTTTACGAAATCCGAAGATGGTCGGTTTCCAAGAAGTCTTCTTGCCCACGAGTTTTGTAAATTGGTGTAGGAAAAAGGTTTTTGATAAAAGTAAGTTCGTTTCATCAAACAAGAAATTATGAATTTAGGAGGTTCTTGTGAAAACGAGGATCCTTAGAAAAGAAATTTAGCAAAAGGATTTAGTGAACGTTTAAAAGTTTTAACAAATGATTTATTGATGTTGAAAAGAGTATTTGGTAAAACGATCTTATAACATCTATGAGATCTTATATGTAATTGGGAAGGGTTAGTTTGATTTCGATTAAGAGTGGAAGTCTCTAGTATGATGAAATAATGTGAACGTGTTTTAGTTAATAAATTGGATGTGAAGTTCATGGGCAAGAGATTCATTAGACCGGTTAAATTGGTAGGTAGCATTTCGTAAGGTTTTGAAGTTCGAGTAATAAAACGTTTTAAGACATGATTAAGAATCTCGTCTATATTAGTTGAGTGAAAATAGATTGTAGGATAGAAAGTACGCTTGATGAAACAATGTATTTTGTATACGTATACGTATGTATTTTGAATAATGATAAGTAATTTAGGTATAAAATATGATCGAGTTTGCATAAAAAAATATCTTGAAGAGACGTTTTGGTAACGATCACCTAGGTAAGGGAATCACCTCTAACTCGTTGGCGAGGTCGTTTTTAAGAAGAGGGGAGTGGAGTTAATCGTTAAGGTAAGGAAATCACTCCTATCTCGATGATATGTCCCCACTCGTCGTTACAAGGAATACGAATTTAAACTATATGAAATCATGCATATGTATGAATGTATGGAAAGGTTCAATATGATGTGTGTGTGAGAAATGAAATGTCGAAAGTAAATTCGAATTTGAAGATTGCGTCGTATAAAATAAATAGTAGAGCACATGCTTGATTAAAATTTAGGATGGTTCCAAAACGGAACTTTGACTAACCAAAGTGGTCGAAAAGTCTTTCGAGTTTGAGGAGCATGCTTTGGCCTAATAGGTGAAATACTCTCGCCGACAAGTCGGTTAATGGTATTTACCCTTCCGGTTACTACATGTCACAAATCGATCGAAATCTCGAGACTTGGCGGGATTTATGAAACAAAAGATCAAGGAGTGGAACTAGTCGACAAGGTGCGGGTTTCACCCCTAACTTGGCGATTTAGTATCCTAAGTGTGGTTGGTACTCATCAGGTCAAAATTTAATTTCGACACTTGACGAGGGTCCACTAGAATTTGAAATTTGAATTTCTCCATCAAGGTGAGGATTTCACTCCTAACTTGATGGTGAATTTCATGTAAAAAGAAAAGTAGATAGATTGAGAGTTTTTTCACCAAATTGTGGGTTTCACGCCTATTTTTGTGAAGTCGTCTCGTTTGTGTATAACGAGTGATTTTGATTATAAACGAGTAAAAGACGTATTCTTAAAATAATGATAACAAGTATAAGCATAATAAGTATCTCAAGAAATAATACGTAAAAGACATTTCAAGGGTAGCACATAAAGGGTGGAACGATACCATAAGTATTATCAAACAAAGCATGTATTAACACATAAGAATAGCATGTCAAGTATGATACATAAGGATAAAGATGACACATACGTTAAAAGGCTCAAATAGAATAAATAAGAAATACATAAAGTGGCATGCGTGTAGTTTCAAATAAAGCGTAAGAATAAGGCTCTAAACTATAGACTAGGTAAAAGCATGGAAATTCTACCTAATTTCCTATAGTTATGGCTCTGATACCAATCTATCACACCCCAACCAATGGCGGAAACATCGGGATGAGACGAAGTGTGAAGATTGCTCGAGACATCATAACACTAATAATCGTGACAAGTATTTAAATAGTAAATTTCATTTTATTTCTAAAGAATCAATTACAAGAGTTTGAAACAAGTACAACATGAATAATGGAATACAATACAAATAAAATACAAAGTTTAAAGTGTGTATCTAAGCATCCTACTAGATTCCATGCATCATCAACATCATCGCTAAACCTGCAACATGTTTTAATAAAGTTCAATGCAAAAGCAAAGGCGAGTACACAAGGTTTGAATAAGTATAGCATAAGTATAAAATCATTTTACTCGAATCCACATAGCAATTTGTAAGCAAGGTAACTAGCATGCATATCATTACGTGTAAACCCAAAGTGTCCACTAGTATTTAGCATCCCTCGCCACAAAAGTGACGAGACCGTATAGTATAATGACCTAACAATCCCCCGTCGGGTGGTGTGCTACTCCTATAGCGCTATAATTGTTAAGCGAGGGTATAACATAGTAATGGCATGAAGCATATATTATCTAGCATAACAAGTAGCATGTATAACGAATTGAGTTCACAAAGTATATTTAAGTGTGTGTAAGTGTAATTTTTGTATGGTAACATGTTGCAACCCAAAAGTGGTTTAAAATGTAAATGGGTCGAGTGTACTCACAAAGTTAGCATATGCCTTCTGATTATCCAATTGTTGACGAATAGAGATTTAGAGTCCGAATGTATAAGGGTTAAAGTTCAAGTATGCTTAGAGTCGAGATTCAGAATAAAACACATGAAAGTATTATATTAACATAATCATCTTCAACACATAACACTTGTATGACACTTGGTAACCACGAGGGTTATAATGATGTTTTCATGAGTTGAACACTCATAAGAATCATAACAAGGTTTAGGTCCTAGATGATGTCCTACTACTTTGACAAATGAACATGAATTCAACATCAAAGGTTCGAATGTACATAGATATTATTTAGGTAGTATAGTATATAGTATTAAGTCCAAATGTTCAAGTATTTCAAGCATGAGGTAGAAGATTACATCTTCATTTAGGTACCTCAAAATGTGTCATGGAAGTCATGTAGGAGGTAGGAAGAACAAGCTTCCATTTAGGCACCTCGTATATGTTCACCACTACACTTGTTGTAACAACAAACAAGGAGGGCCATGAACTAGGATTAGTACAAGAATGTAAATAATCTAAGCTATGTGAAATCATCAAATCATGTGGGGATTTTATGTTGGAAAAACCCAAGTTGTTCCATAATCACTCCTACATCAAGTTGAAGCTTGAACATGACTTGTGGGTTAAAAACCCTAATTAAAACCGAAAGTATTTGAGGTTTATCCTCTGATGTTGTATGTCTCAACCTTGTTTTTAAGCCTAACCAACCATAAGATAGGTTGTAAGCATTAGGACATAGGTGTGAGATGAGTTAGACTCAAGTTTGATAAGTTTAAACAAGTTTTGAAAGAACTTAAAACACAACAGAAAGTTTGTGGACATTTTTAGGGCAATTCCAGGTCTGATTTCTCCAAGGAGAGATCAAGGAATCAAACCCCATGATTATCCAAGCAAGTAGGAAGAAGAATCAAGTAATTTGGTTGAGTTTTGAGCAAGTTATGCTCACTTTTGTATGAAGGTATGAATCTGTCCGAATTTCAGAATTTTGCAAGAGCTTGAGAGTGATTTTGGAGAGATTTGAGATTGTTAAAAGTGTAGAATGGCTTGGAGAAGATGGGTATTTATAGGGGATGAGTTTAGGGTTGATTGGAGGTTTTTAGAGGTGGTTTAGAGCTGATTGGAGGAGGTGAGAACTTGGGATTTGGTGCAAAATCGCGGAGTTTACAAGTTGTTTGAAAATCTGCCCGCCAGACACCCTTACGGACCGTAAGGGATGAGGTTTACGGTCCGTAAGCCTTTGCCAGGAAACAATTTTTTTTTGTTTTAATGATTTGTGACATGTTCCAATGACATATATTACGTGTTTTATGACCATTTTAGGGTATTTAGTTGTATAAGGCATGTTCTAAGGGTCACACAAGTATAAAACGAATATGACTAAGCATAGGACTCGTATGTAAGTATTGTATGAGGTATGTATGTCACGTATTGGTAGGTTTATAATACGTTTGCAAGCGTCACGAATATGTGTAAGTTGTTTCATGAGTTAAACATATGAATATGTAAGAAGTATGTATAACACAAGTTTGGAGAAAACACAAGTTTTTATTTATGATTCAAGTCCCATATTTTAAAATGATTGCAACGAAAGGATGATTACAAGAATGCAAGGTTTCTAAAAATAGAACTTCAAGCAAAGGTTTCTAAGTGTATAAAGTTTGAAAACTCGGGGCGTTACATGTTAGGATCCGTAACTTCAAGTTATAAGATGCAAATTGTGTTAAATTTGGAGAATGGCATACAATATTTTTGTGGGTATGAAGAAACACGGAATCATCGTCAGTAGCGAACTAGAAGAAATATCTAGGGGTATCCTAATTTTTCACTGTACATTTATAGAACAAAATTTTCTTTTTACATACATTAAGTGCCGTCGCCGATCCTGAAAATTCAAGTGCTCTGGGCGAGCCAAAAAATGGGCCTTAGGAATTAATGAATTAAATATTATAAACTAGTTTAACAACAAAAATAAACTCTTAAAACCTAGCAAATAACAAATACACAAAATTACAAACTACTTACTAGTTACTACTAAACGTCTAAACTAGAATTCTATAAAATCATCATACAACATAATACAATCATGCAAGAAGTCAAGAAATCAAACTATCAAAAATCAAATAAACATATATTGAACATTCAGACATCGAACGTTCAAAAAATCAAATACCGATATCAAAAATTAGATTTAGAGGACAATAAAACTCACAAACTGCGTGTGCGACGATTGTGCGAATATCCTGTATAAAGAAAAAGAAAAACATATAAAATTGTGACTAATATGGTATATGGTGTGCATACGCACGATGTATAAATGTTTAACATTTTTTTTGGTGATGAGTATGGGGTGTTGGTAATGTGATACACATGTGCATAATTATGTATTGATGATTAACGGTTTATTTGTGATGATTATGGATTGTTGGAACATATGCATGTTCATGTTAATGATGGTTAACAGTTTGCGGATGACGAGTATGGGTGTTATCAATATAATGCACATGTGCATGATCGGTGACGAGTATGGGTGTTATCAACATAATGCACATGTGCATGATCGTTGTATTGATCAAACAGATAAACAAAAAAAGCAAATGTTAAATAAACAATGATATGGTAACATAGAGTAGTAAAGCATGTAAAAACTAGAAAAAAACAAACAATGATAAATAAACACTGATACAGGAAAATAGAGTTATCAAGCATGTAAAAACTATCTCTGTATACTACCTTTAGTCTCCTATCGTATAAATTGTAATTGTTGGTATAAATTGCAATTGTTGTTGGTCCAGATTCGTGGGTGATGTAGCAGTCGATGTTGAAGTATTGTCATCGGAAATTGAGTATTCAGAGGAAATTGAGTGTTCGGCTACAACACATTTTCTGATATAGACATAGATTCAATAGTATGGATATCAAAAATAGGTCTTTTTATAAGCTGAAGTTGACCTAACTTTGTTAATGTCATTATCAGATTGACGAGGAGGGTTTATATGTTGTGAATCAGAGGATGCCATCTGTATTACAAAGGGGTTACAACTGAAATTATGTTTATTTGTATATGGATGACAAAAACAATATAATCGGACAAAAAAGGATGTAATTTGTTGTGATTACCGGATAAATGATGTATTCAACGGAGTAATCGTATAAGGACGAGCCAGATTAGTTATCGCAATGGTGACTTATGAGCAGATGTATGAATGTCACCAGATGGGTTGTCGCCGGAGGAGTTGTCGTCGAAGGAGTTGTCACGGTGGTGGTGCGGTGGTGCCGGTGGTGTCGCGGTGGTGGTAGAGGCGATGTGTCGGCAGCGGCGGCGGTTGTCAGGGGGTAGTAGCAGTGAACAATTTCAACAGAATGAGGAAGTAAACCCTAATGATTTGAACAGGACGACTATATAAACCCAGTTAGATGGAATTTCACTTTAATTACAAAAATGTCATGTGTTCACACTGGTTCTCGCGGTTCTCGCAATAAAGGGTGGTTCCTAACGGATCCTTATCCTATATATATATATGGTTCTCGCGGTTCTCGCAATAAAGGGTGGTTCCTAACGGATCCTTATCCTATATATATATATATATAGGATAAGGATCCGTTAGGAACCACCCTTTATTGCGAGAACCGCGAGAACTAGTGTGAATACAAACAGTAATACCTAAAAAAATCTAAAGAGCACCAAAAAAATTTTTTTTTTTACCATTTTTTTGTAAAAATCGCTATATTTTGTTTGCAATAAAAAAGTAAAAAAAAATTCAAAATTGTTTTTTTTTTTCGAGTCACAGTTATCCATGCACATGTGCATTTGTATCATTTCTTTGACAAATTCCGTAATTCATTTCAAATATTAGACAATTGCACTTTCATTTACACTACCACGTGCAATACACTATTTTTTACGTTAACAATATTAGAAATGCACATGTGCATCTATATGTATCAACATGAAATAAGGTGTTTTGGTACACTACTCTCTTTCATCTATCATTCCATCCATAATACACAAACATGCACATGTGCATTGTCATTTCTTTGTCAAATTCCGTAATTCATTACAACTATTAGACAATTGCACTTTCATTTACACTACCATGTGCAATACAATACTTTTTACATACCAATATTAGAAATGCACATGTGCATCTATATGTATCAACATGAAATAAGGTGTTTTGGTACACTACTTTGAATACACTTTACCTTTCATCTATCATACCATCCATAATACAATACCATTACCTCCTACCATCCATAATACAATGCCATTACCAATATTTTCACTTTATTACATGTATTTAAACACCATTTATACCATCCAATCAACATATTAAATCATAAATTAACAACTATAACCAAACCATCAACCACTAGATATAACTAACCAAAAAACATGTATATGGGCCTACTTCTCCATTCAAAATCACAAACTTTTTGTACCAAAACACATTATATCATGGTCATACCTAATGATGCACATGTGCATTTTGAATATTGGTAATGTAAAAAGTAGTGTATTACCGAATTGTCGAAGTAATGATACAAATGCACATGTGCATGGATAACTGTTACTCAAAAAAAAGTTTTTTTTTTTATGGTAACGAAATATAGAGATTTTTTTCAAGAAAAATATTTAAAAAAATGAGTGCTTTTTTGATTTTTTTTAGATTTTATTTTGTGTTCACATTGGTTCTCGCGGTTCTCGCAATAAGGGTAGTTCTCACATGAATCTTACCCTATATATATATCCATCTTGATCATACAAACAATCACTTTGCAAGAACCCTTCCAATCAAAACTTCAACTTTTAAACAAAATACAAACTCTAACTCTCTCTCTCTCTCACACACACACACGGCTCACATACGTATACACATATAATTCCATTTTAATTTTGATAAAATCATTTGTTGTTTAGTTTCTAAGAGTTGTGAGAATCCAAGTATTCGAGAATCATGCTATTATCATCATCATCATCATCATCATCAAGAAACAAGTTTAAAAATGCTAAAACGGTTTATACCTTCCAAGAACAAAGTGGGTTTTGATGAGATTTTTTATGAAGATAAGCTTGTTCCTCCTTGAAATCACCTTGGAATCACCTATAAATCTTCAAACAAGCTTGAAACTAACTTGAAATGACCATGTTCTTCAAAGAAATAAATTTGAGTTTTGAAAGTTGGGTGTTCATGTGTGTGTTTGGCCGAGATTTTCAAGAGGAAGAAGTGAAGAGGTTTGTTTTTTTGGAATTTGATTTAAGTTGAGTGTGTAAGAACTTGAAATGATTAAGTTTTCTACAATTTTGACACATGGCACAAAAAAATTTGGTGGGCACCGTATGGTGACGCCACCTCCATCTATACACACACATTCTCTCTCTTAAAATGTATACATACACATATTCATGCAAGAAACAGGTATTTAACTGACTACGGGTATTCTATTTCGTGTTTTAACTGTGTTTTAAGGTATTTATAATTATTTTTATCATTCTATAAAATTTAACTTGCCACAATATTGTTGAACAATATTTTGTTCGCCTAGACTGGCTGCATTGTCTGCATTTTCCAGTATGCGCTTAAATTCGCAAAATAAGGATTTTAAGCGTTTTAATTTATTTTTCTTCATGAATATGATTAAAAGTAGGATTTTAATCATAACGGAATATTTTTTGGATTTTAAAATTATCCGGGTGGTCACCGGCGTTCGTTTCGCATTTTGTTCGTTACGCGATAAGCGTTTATCTTATTATTGCCAACATAATATTTAACAAAGTTCGGATTTACCAATACTTCAAATACCTCATATTAACGTCATATTTAATAATTTAGTGCCTTCATATATTCATAACACGTGTCACACTAGTACACTATAGGCTCTAAATAGTCGGGTGTCACACGCGGGTGGTCGATAGGTAGCATGGCTGCCGTGCACTCTAGCGGTGTAGACAATGGTATTGTCAGCCTCATCATACATGTGATCGTTTGTGGGGTAATACGTGGCATCAATTTCCTCTATGCGCGTATCCTAGTCATCAAAGACGTGGCATCTTCGAGGCCCAAGGCGCGTGTGGAAAGGTGTCCTTGCACGGGTGCGAGGTGGGGGTCTTGTAATCTAATGCACTCTCAATGTTGTGCCTCAGTTGTGTCTGAGCGCACATACGCGTGTACACAATAGTGATCATAGTTTGTTGCTTCTTAAGCCATGAGGCGAGAGTTTCCCCCTGTGGTAGTAAAGTTGGGAGATGCGCAGTAGGATCCGATTATTGGATGTTTGGGATTGTGTTTCGGTTCTCCTGTGTAGTGCTATAGTGGAATGTGTCAGTATTGTACTCCACGTGTTCATACTCGTCGTCATGGGTCTTCGGGGCCATGCGAGGTGGTCCCTATAGCCGTAGACTTAGAGTTGGAAACGAAATTGGGAGGTGGCGGAATAGGATCAGCCATGTGATCATGTGATCGAAAAAAAGCGAAAAAAAAAGGATGAGAGTTGTTCTAGCAATGGGATGACGACGATGAAGAAACATCGGTTCTAATCCCCATGGGTTAGAACCGCAGAGGTAATTCAACAAGAGGGTTAATCCTTAAGAACTTCTAAATCACCAGGCTAGAGGAAACTTGTTACTAATCTCCAAAACGAATGACACCGTGAAGCTCGTTACGAGAAGGAGAGGTTGGGGGTTCTTTTTGTAACCACTATCCAGTGTGAAAATAAGTATAGCTTAAGAAAAAATAAACAAGTGTGTGTCATCAACTTCATGGTTTTTATGGCCATACATGAATGATCTTACTTCTCTCCTAAAAAACCACGAGAAGTGATGACATAAAGCTTCTATCTTGTATTAGATCTTAACTAATGGAAAACAAAAGAAATATAGTGTAATAATATGATAATATTTATAAGAAACACCAATTGAATCCAAAGGTTAACTTGTGGTTTATGTCTCGTCCAAATAAGGTTAATCTTCTTTTTCCTTGTTTGCTAACTACAGTGATCCTACAAAACAATCACAACACCATGAAGCTCATTACAAGGAGGAGAATACGGGGGTTCTCGTCCTAAGCACCCTCTGACGTGATAATAAGAAATTGTTTGAGGATAAAAGTGTGTGTATTCAGTGAGAGAGCAAGAGAGCGATCCTTAAACTTGGAGATGAAGTTCTTTATTTATAGCCGAAGACAGTTGTAAAGGAGGAGGGCTGATGGGCCTTGGCCTAATGTCGACGACAAGGAATATCCTCTTTGCCCCCTCGAGCACGAACGTTAGTGTTTGCAGGCGAACGAGTAGTTAGCGCACATTGAATCGATCCATATGGCCTGGTAGTTGTCCTTGCTGTCTGGTCTGTCATCAGCAGTTTAGTGGAGATCATGGAGCAGTGGTCGACGCATGATGATTGGTGACATGTGGGTGTCCTTGTGTACTTCTTGTCTCCTGCACGATTGCTCATCGTGCAGCATTGTTGAACAAAGCCTGTCGTGCGCCTATTGACTATCTACTCTGGCACTCTTTCCAGTTGTACCTTCCAAACCTATTCTGTTGGTGCAGAGAAGCTTGCGCTTCTTTGGACTTGCGCCATTCCGTTTGCAGAATGGACTAAGTGTTAGATTTTGTCTATTATGGGTATGGCTCGCTGCGCGCGACCTGAGCTGCCTCATGTAGTATGCGTAGGATTAGGGACCATGCCCCTTCAAGTCCCCACAGTCATGTCCTTCTTCCATGCGCGGATGCGAGTGGTTGGAGCTCTGAACTGAAAATAGAAGTACATGCGCTGCAATTTGAAAGTTTTAGAAGTTACCATGTGGCTTAACAGAACTGGCGCGCGTATGCGTCCCTGCAATTTACTCAATCTATCTTACTGTAATCATCTAGCAACTTGCTTTGCTAGTATGGTAATACATTTACCTCTTTTCAAAATAAGGATGTCCAAAGTATTTATTTAAAACTTTAAAATTCAAATTATATCAACTACTAGAAAGAAGTTAAGTGTAAAAAGAACAAATAACACTAAGATTTGGGTTGTTCGTAATTTTAGTGTTATCAACGGATTTTAGGGTATTTGATTAACTTGTCGATCGAGATAATAACGTCGGTGTTTAATCGAGTTAGGCGACGCGGGAGTGCGAGCTTGTTTAACATGAATGTTATTTGGGCCCGATAATTAATAATTAGTTTGTTATTAAATTATAGTTTTGGGCTTAACATTTCTTATATATTAGTAAGTATCATTTCAGAACCATAAATATTTACAAAACTCGCATAACTCATAATAAACAATCTTTTTATTTATATATATTTATGTTTAGGATAATTTTGTCATTTATTATGTGTATTTTTATGATTACCTACATGTCAAGAGTAATTTTATCATTTATTATATGTAAATTTATAATTACACATATGTAAACTAGTGTTTTTACATATATGTAATTAGTTATTACACATATATAATTTGGCTATTAGACATATGTAAACTACTTTTAACATGTAGGTAATTATAAAAATACAAATAATAGATGATAAAAAGATCCTAAATACAAATATATATATATATATATATATATATATATATATATATATATAGGACAAAGATCCGTTAGGAACCACCCCTTATTGCGAGAACCGCGAGAACCAGTGTGAACACAAACAGTAATTCCTAAAAAAATCTAAAAAACACCCAAAATTTTTTTTTTATTTTTTTACTATTTTTTTTGAAAAAATCGCAATATTTTGTTAATAAAAAAAAAAAATTTCAAAAAAAAAAAAAAAAAAAAAATTTCGAGTAACAGTTATCCATGCACATGTGCATATGTATCGTTTCTTTGTCAAATTCCGTAATTCATTACAAATAATAGTCAATTGCACTTTCATTTACACTACCACGTGTAATACACTACTTTTTACGTTAACAATGTTAGAAATGCACATGTGCATTTATATGTATTAACAGGAAATAAGGTGGTTTGGTACACTACTTTCTCTTTCATCTATCGTTCCATCCATAATACACAAGCATGCACATGTGCATTTTTGTCATTTCTTTGACAAATTCCGTAATTCATTACACATATTAGACAATTGCACTTTATTTACACTACCATATGTAATACACTACTTTTTACATTACCAATATTAGAAATGCACATGTGCATTTATATGTATCAACATTAAATAAGGTGTTTTGGTACACCACTTTGAATACACTTTCCTTTTTCATCTATCATACCATCCATAACACACTACCATTTCCTCCTACCATCCATAATACAATACCATTATCTCCTACCATCCATGATACAATACCATTAACAATATTTTCACTTTAATACATGTATGTAAACACCATTTATACCATCCAATCAACATATTACATAAAAAATTGACAACTATAACCAAACCATCAACCACAAGATATAACTAACCAAAAAACATGTATATGAGCCTACTTCTCCATTCAAAATCACAAACTTTTTGTAACAAAACACGTTATATCATGGTTATACCTAATTATGCACATGTGCATTTTGAATATTGGTAATGTAAAAAGTAGTGTATTACTAATGGTATTGTAAATTAAAGTGCAATTGTCTATTCCTGATAACGTATTACTGAATTTGTTGAAGTAATGATACATATGCACATGTGCATAGATAACTGTTACTCGAAAAAAAAAGTTTTTTTTTTTTTTTTTTTTTTTTTTTTTATGGTAACGAAATATAGCGATTTTTATTAAAAAAAAATAAAAAAAATTTTTGAGTGCTTTTTTGATTTTTTTTAGATTTTATTTTGTGTTCACATTGGTTCTCGCGGTTCTCGCAATAAGGGTGGTTCTCGCATGAACCTTACCCTATATATATAAATGATTATTTATTAACAGTTCTGAAAATATTTCAATTATTTAGAGTTCTAAAATGAAACCAACCCTGTATTAGTAAAGGTCTATTGTTTTATTTAAAGTTCATAAAAATCGTTTAATTGTTTTAGCCATGATAATGAGTTTACTTTTTGGCCAATGACAAACAGACAACGAATTTGTTTGTTGGGCTTACATCATGTCTTTGGAATAAAATCCATTAAATGATTTAATATTTGGGCCATAATGGCTAAAAGTAAACAAAAGTCCATAAACACAAAGGGTCGTATGAACTATGAAGTCTAAAAATAAGACTTCGGAGGAACTCTCGATAATAACGGTGACTTCTGTTGTTTTCTTCTATTGATATTCGCACCAAAGAGAAGAGACGGTAACCAGCAGTGCGTTCATCATCAATATCACAGTTTCATAACAAACGATTACCAACAAGAGTGATCTCTGTCTAATCCGATAAATCATTGCGTATAACCCGCAAATAGGTTTATTTGATAGTTTTCATACGATTCAGAGATTAATCCAGGTTTCAATCACAAAACTTGCGATTTCAATTCGGGTTCCAGGTTTGTTTAATTTATTTAATTCACTCTTCTAGACTAATTATACAATAAAGATAAACCTATTTTAGGGTTCAATTTGGATCGAATTGTAGTTGTAGTTTTGTTCGAATATTTGCCTGTCCTGTGATAGTTTTGTTGGAAATTCTAAGTGGCAAAATTTTAACTTTGAATTAAATCATAATATTTTGATTTAAAAAACTGAGTTTTGAATTTGGTCGACAAAGGAAATCTTAGTTATGTGGAATCATTGAATCAAAGAGAACGTTGCAATTTAATTTGATCATGACCATGTTTCAAGAATTTGGAACTTCTATTTTGATTCAGTGGTGTCCATTGAATTGTTCTAAGAATTAGGAATTAAAGGGTATATAATATTTTGATATTCTCAAATCTATACGGGTAATTGAAATTAGTTTTTTTTAAACGTTGTTTTGATAAAAAATTACCGAAGCAATTAAGTGATCAAATTAGTTAAGTGGGGTAGTGTGTTTAAAACGTGTGTTGAAAATATGCTAGTTAAGTTGTTTACAAAAACAGGTTCAGTATATAGCTCAGGATATTGAACTATATCTATGATCAAACAATGAGCAAAAAAAGTAAAGGGTGACGCGAGATGTACAAGGAAAGCCCTTGATCAATCTAGATCGCCGGCATAAAACCTCGGGAGCTGATAATCGCAGCTGCCTTGTTCTTCTTATTGCTTCAAATATCAGGATACAGTGCAGGATATGATGCGGATCAACTAAGTGTTACAATGCAATGCAATTCGAGTACAAGTGTTAGTGTGTTGTGAGTGTTTGCAAGTAGAGAGAAAGAGTGTGCGAAAGATTGTGTCCCTAATCTGATCCGATCAATCCCCTTTTATAGTAAAGAGAAAGCAACTAACTATCCTACTATTCTGGGATCCGGTGAATATTCCATAAGTGGACGTTGTAGTCCACGTCTTCCGGCTTCAACGTTCGTAACATAACTGATTTGCCCGAGTCTTGAGGAGAAGAAGTCCACATGACCGTTGGAGACTTATACCCTTCAATCTGCACGTGGTTAAATTAGTCACTACCAGGATATCGTATCAGGATGTTTCCAATATCCTGACCCAGCATCCTTGCCACAATAAAACAAACAAAGTCAGAATATCAGTCAGGATATATGAGCAGAAAATCACCCATAACAATTGTCCCCAAAATATATCTGTTGGTATACCAATTCCAACGGATATATTTTAAATTTTATCCCTCGAATCGAGGTTAATAAATTGGAACGACGGTCAAGATAGCACTATGCAACTCCCTACGCGGTTTTCACATGTTAATAAGATAACCTCCTTTTGACTTATTTGCTGTTGCCTTTTAATTTTTTGTTACGCATTGCTTAGTTTAGATTGAGTAAATTTCAAAGTTCGTCCTTTATGTATGTCTAAAATATCAAAGTTCGTCCTTTGTCTTTAATATCTTCAAGAAACATACTCGATGTTTGCAAAACCAATCAGGTTATGTCCTTTAGCCCTAACTCAGTTATTTTTCATGGTTAAAGTTGACTAAGTCAACCCCACATAAGGGTATTTTCGTCATTTTATCCTAAATTTTATAATAAATAATCATAAAACCAACTCACCTACCCCCACCACCACCACAACTCACCTGCCACCACCACCACCACCGATCTGCCACCACCGATCTCCCACCACCACCACTTTCACTCTCTTACTCTACCTGCTCTCTCTCAATCTCTCTCTACAATCTCCTCTTTCCCTCTCTCTCTCTCTAAACTTCCGTCGCTTCATAAAACATCTGGAAAATATCTGGAAAATATTTCAAGAACTTGCCAAAACCCAATCAGCATCATCATCAAGAACTTGCCAAAAGCCAAGATCCCACTTTTGAGCCATACCAATTTGACACAACCTCAAATCAACCCGAATTGTTCAATCAAAACAACGATAAACCGATATCAACTGCTTCTTACCATCCTCAGTTGCCAAACACACCCTATTTTCTAAATGGGGATGGTATAAATCTGTTTCAAGAATTCAACAATTACCCATTTGGGGTAAATGAATTTGGCTTCAACACACTTCATAAAACATCTGGAAAATATCTCCAGATCTGGAAAATATCTCCACCACCACCGCCCTCCTCACCCTAATCACAACCACCCACTTTGCCACAATCCACACCGTCAGTTTCTCCGATCACCTAACCACACCTACACCGCCGCAATCCACAACCCACATCACCATCGTTCCACCTCCGATCACCTAACCACACCTACACCGCCGCAATCCACAACCCACATCAACATCAGACCTGAAATCTAGATCTGAGCACCATAACACAACATCAGACCTTCTGTGGTGTCGCAACCCCCCAAGATCAAAGCCCGATACGAGCGGTGGTTATACCAACGGTGGTGGTAGCAGACGCCATTGGATTTTGTGGAGATGAGAGATAAACAGGGACGTCACTGACTGGTGTGAAATTGGAGATCAGGTGTGAAATTGGTGGGAGATATTTGGGGAGTGAGGAGGTGGCGGCAGGTGGGTGGTGATCTGATGGCGGTGGTGCTACGGCGGCGATGGTGATGCTATAGGTGGTGGTGATCTCTGATTGTAAAGAGAGAGAGAGAGAGTTGAGGGAGGTTGAGTGAGTTTTGAGAGAGAGGAAAAGATGAGTTTTTGATTATTTATATATTTTTAGGGTAAAATGACTAAAATACCCTCATGTAGGGTCTACTTGGTTAGATTTAACCTTGAAAAATAATTGAGTTAGGGCTAAAGGACATAACCTGATTGGTTTTGCAAACATCGAGTATGTTTCTTGAAGATATTAAAGACAAAGGACGAACTTTGATATTTTAGACATACATAAAGGACGAACTTTGAAATTTACTCGTTTAGATTTCAACTTTTGCAAAATTAGTGCAATTATTTCTTGAAAATATCCTGATCAACATACTCGGCGATATCCTACAAAGACTTTCGTCAGATAGGGTTTTTCAAAATTCAAACAATTCAGTTAAACTCTTTAAAGAAAAAATGATAGTTTATTTTCCAAAATTCGTTTTGATAATACTTGTTTGACCAGAGTATTAGTTTCTAACCCAAGTATTATATCCCAAATATTCCAACCAAATATCCTGAAACATATTCCGAAAACACATTTCGAGAATATATCCTAAGTATATACCTTAATCAGGATATTTAAACCTTTTCCAAACATAGTTTCAAAAGTTCAAATGACTTAAGTAAGGTTCACAAGGGAAAGATCATACCAGGAATAGAGTGTAACCCTAGTATCGAACTTCAATCCTTTTGCAACTTCTTCCACTAAGATATCCCCAGTCCGAGATACTTAGTACACTAGGTCCAAATTTGATCTTTTGAGCTCTACACAATCGCCTCAGAAGGAAAGTCCCCTGTGCATGAAGTCTTTGAACACTTAGAAAATTTTTGAATTCAGTTCCAACTGTTTGGACAGTTCTTGTGTTACAGGGGCAAAACCCAAAAATATACTGGAGATAAATCCTTAGGAGTAGGGTTCGCACGGAAAGTGTGTTTTTCCTAGAAAGTCTAGGAAGCGATCTGGTCCATCAGATTGGTGTGTTTAAGGGTTGAGATTAAATCAATGGCAATCTTGTAATATTTGAGTTATATAATTATAGACTTTTAATATAGTGAGGGTATTTTGGTAATTGGAAGTGTTTTAAATAAGTCAACAAACTGCCATATCAATAACTAATCCCTAAATTCATGCAATTTCCCCTCTTTCTCTCTCTCTTTCTCTCTCTCCCTCTCTAAACCAGGCGACGCAAAACAAGACCCCAAGAGCATTCAGATTTCAGTTCCAAGGCTTGTTCATACCCCTTTTCTTCACTAGGTATTCATATCTTGTGTTGTGATTAAAGTTCTTGAAGTGCATATACGTTTTCGGTCTTAATCTGCTAGTAACTTGGCTGCGTTTTTTCTGTTTTAATTGATGATTGTAGAGAGGATTGTACCGCTGTTTCTGAGTCGTTCTTGATAAATGGAAGGATTACCAGCATGGATGGTAAAACACGGCGTCAAGAAATCTGCTTGCAGTTAAAACACAGCGTCAAGAATCTGCTTGCTGTTAAAACACAATGGCAAGAATCCTCCATCAATCTGCTTGCTGTTAAAACACATCGTCAATAAATCTGCTTGCTGTTAAAACACAATGTCCAGATTCCTCCAGCAATCTGCTTGCTGTTAAAACACAGCGTCAAGAATCTGCTTGCTGTTAAAACACAGCGTCAAGAAATCTGCTTGCTGTTAAAACACAGCGTCAAGAATCTGCTTGCTGTTAAAACACACTGGCCTGCTTGCTGTTAAAACACAATGTCAAGAAATCTGCTTGCTGTTAAAACACACTGGCCTGCTTGCTGTTAAAACACAGCGTCAAGAAATCTGCTTGCTGTTAAAACACACTGGCCTGCTTGCTGTTAAAACACAGCGTCAAGAAATCTGCTTGCTGTTAAAACACAGCGTCAAGAATCTGCTTGCTGTTAAAACACACTGGCCTGTTTGCTGTTAAAACACACTGACTTCAGATTTGAATTTAGTTAATGAAAAATAAATTCGATTTGAATTTGACTCCATATAAACACATTGACCTCCAGATTTGAATTTGAATTCGAAAACAACAAAAATTCCGAAAATCATGGAATGTTAGTTAATGAAAAATAAATTCCAAAAATAAAATTAAAATGTGAAATTACCTAGTTGCCCTTTTAGTTAAAATAACTCAATTCCACATGTCCAATTCTCATTGCTTCCTAGACTTTCTAGGAAAAATAGACTTTCCACCCAACTCCTACTCAATCCTTAGTATCCTGGGGAAAATCCCATAAGTATCCTAGGGATAAACCCATATTTTCATGCGCTACATGCGAGAGTGTATAAACTCCAAGACTTAGAAATGTGATAACCTTTAAACCTTAGAGAGTATGAAAATACCCTTCCGTGAGAGAGGGTGATCAATCCTCATATACCTTTAGGATCCAGGACATAGCCAACAATAACGAAATTGTCAGCCACTTTTACATGGACTGGTCCCGCTATCTTGAACTATCCCTGGATAACTTGCGCTCTAGGCGGGGTGTTTAAACCCAATTCGAGAGAAAGGTGAATACCTTTAAACCTGTGAAGGGATCAGGATCCCTTAAACGTGAGAGATGGGGCCAATCCTCTACTCTTTCGAAGTATCCTGAATGTGTATCCTGGAGCTATATCCCGAAGCATATACTGCAAAACAATTGTAAGCTAAGGTGAGTGTTAGCCTGGCTAACACCCCTCCGATGCTTAAGTTAGTAATGGGTTCAAAAAAATAAATAATATTAAAACATATTAAAAGAGATAAAATCCATTCCATCCTGGGTTAGAATTTAATTTCCAAACTCACTTGAAATAGAGCTTTAGATGTATAGCATTCCAGGATCTTGGTAGCATATCCCCCTCCATATTCTTGAGTCGGTATGCTCCTTTTCCTGATTCTGATTCAATCTCATAGGGTCCTTCCCATTTTGGAGCCAACTTTCCATCAGCAGGATTAGTAGTATTCTGAAAAGAGTTTCTCAATACCCAATCTCCAACCTGGAACTTTCTAGTCCTTATATTCTTGTTATATGCTTTAGATATCCTCTGTTGATATGCTGTCATCCTTAGCCTTACTGCGTCTCTTGTCTCATCAATGGTATCCAATTCCTGGCATAGGACTTCAGGATTCTGCTCAGGATCCCGGAGGTTGGATCTTGCTGTAGGTATTACCATTTCTGTCTAGATCACCGCTTCTGCTCCAAATACCAAGGAAAACGGGGTTTGGCCAGTTGCACTTTTCACCGTTGTTCTATCAGCCCATAAAATAAAGGGTAATTCTTCTGCCCATCTTCCCTTCTTAGCTCCAAGCATTTTCTTCAAATTGTTGACAATTATATTGTTTGAGGATTCTGCTTGTCCATTTGCTTGAGGATGTACCAGTGTGGATGTGATCATTTTGATTCCCCAACTCTTGCAAAAGTCAGTAGTCCTCTTACTTATAAACTGAGATCCATTGTCATAAATCATCTCGGCTGGTACTACAAACCTGGTCAGGATATTCCTCTTTATGAAGGATACTACTTCTTGATCTCTAACTTGAACAAACGTTTCAGCTTCGACCCACTTAGAGAAATAATCAGTCATTGCCAGCATGAAGACCTTTCCTCCTGGAGCTTTTGGCAATTTCCCTACTATATCTATTCCCCACTTCATGAATGGCCAAGGGGAAGCGATAGGATAAAGTGGTTCAGCAGGTTGATGTAATATATTACTGTGTCTTTGACACGCATCACATCTTCGAGCATATTCTGCAGCATCTCTTCTCATCGTCGGCCAATAATATCATGTTCTTAATACCTTTGAGAATAACGATCTGCCCCCAGTATGGTTACCATAATCCCCTTCATGTATATCCTGAAGCACTTCTTTAGTTTCGGGATCCTCCAAGCACCTCAGATATGGTCCTACAAGAGATTTCTTATACAAAACATTATTTATAATAGTGAATTGTGATACCTTCATTCTAAAGGCCTTAGGATTTTCATCCTTTGGGATGTGTCCTTTAAGATATCTTATGATTGGAGTCAAAAATTACCGAAGCAATTAAGTGATCAAATTAGTTAAGTGAGGTAGTGTGCTTAAAACGTGTGTTGAAAATATGCTAGTTAAGTTGTTTACAAAAACAGGTTCAGGATATAGCTCAGGATATTGAACTATATCTATGATCAAACAATGAGCAAAAAAGTAAAGGGTGACGCGAGATGTATGAGGAAAGCCCTTGATCAATCTAGATCGCCGGCATAAAACCTTGGGAGCTGACAATCGCAGCTGCCTTGTTCTTCTTATTGCTTCAAATATCAGGATACAGTGCAGGATATGATGCGGATCAACTAAGTGTTACAATGCAATTCGAGTACAAGTGTTAGTGCGTTGTGAGTGTTTGCAAGTAGAGATAAAGAGTGTGCAAAAGATTGTGTCCCTAATCTGATCCGATCAATCCCCTTTTATAGTAAAAAGAAAGCAACTAACTATCCTACTATTCTGGGATCCAGCGAATATTCCATAAGTGGACGTTGTAGTCCACGTCTTCTGGCTTCAACGTTCGTAACATAACTTATTTGCCCGAGTCTTAAGGAGAAGAAGTCCACCTGACCGTTGGAGACTAATACCCTTCAATCTGCATGTGGTTAAATTAGTCACTACCAGGATATCGTATCAGGATGTTACCAATATCCTGACCCAACATCCTGGCCACAATAAAACAAACAATGTCAGAATATCACTCAGGATATATGAGCAGAAAATCACCCATAACAAACGTGAACTTCATTAAAACCACCGAACCCTAAAACCGGGACGGAAAAAACAAACAAACTAACTACATATTAACAAATTTACACCAATCTGTTGAAGCACCGGATCGATGACGAACATCAAACATTGCACTTGATACAAGACATGAAGAACAATCATAAACATGAAAGATAGAAAGATGTAGAAGATGAAACACTTTATTAACGAATCAGTCATCACAGATTACATACCAAAAGAGTATACATCCTCTACAAGCTGGTTTAGATCACAAAGATCTAACCGAGCTTTCTCTCACTAACACATAGTCACTCTCTCTCTAGAAAATGTGAACACACTGTTGAGGAAAATGCTAGGGTTTGTGAGAGGTTGCACGAAGCTGATCACCCTGACCCATTCTCACTGAGATGAATGAATGTGATAGATCGTCCCCAATTCTAACCTATACCCCATATATATAGGCTAGGGCAAAACCCTTAGTCGTGACAATCCATGACCACAAATTCGGACAACATAACACATAATCCAGCCCGAATCTGTTAGGCTTTTAACACATATGTCCAAATACACTGTATCTTGACTTTTCTTGACTTCGGACTTGACCAGAACTGATAAAGCACAGTTACCAGACGAAAGCTGCACTTACATACTCCCCCTTAACTGTTGCTATCGGTTCTGTGTTGGCATCGAAAATCTTCAGTCACCGGATACTGCGCTTACAGACTCCCCCTTTACGGATGATATTATGCCTGCTTTCTATTTTGGCTGAAACTTGATCTTTCCGGCAGAGCACAACGATCTTTAACCCTTCAATTTAAATACTTGCTGATGATCACTTAAATGGCCGCTTTGTGAAACCTGAAGCATCCAACATAAAACACTGTAGATCCTCCCCCTAAAACTACTCCCGAATCAAGTTAACGCGAACCAGCCTACCACCAAATGTAAGAATATCGCTCGAAACCATAATCTTCAAACCTAATCGGCAGCAGAAAGAGGCATTGGATTTCCAATCCCCAACCTTGAACACTTCAAACGTTACAAAGACATGAAGTTCAGTTCGATAAGTTTATAACAAACTGAACTTTGTAAAAGTACGTCCACCATCTTTATCAAAATCTGCAACCCTTCATGTATGATCTCATCTCGTCATGAATCTTCATGAATCAATCTCCTATTTTCACGAATCCACTGAAACCCCCAGTGGCTTTCATTTCCGATCTTCCCCTTTCATTTACATACAATATTTTTGTGAGTTTGTGTAAGAGGATCATATCAGTTTTTAAGACACATCACCAACACCGTTAAGCTTTAAACATTTTAAGTTCTAAACAATTCACGTTGATTGACGATATTGTTGTCCACTTAAACTCAAACTAAAAACTTTCGACATGCTTACTGATACGTTAAGGTATATTTATTTGCACTAAATTCTTATGGACCCCACGATCTCAGCATATCCCCTCATCATGCAATACACTAACTCAAGTAATGCCTTTAAACTTTTATCAACTGTGATTTGTGCGAAAACAAAGCAGAATGTTTAAACATTAACAATAAGGTCGATACTTCCGTATACACAGAGAAAGTCCAATGTTTAAACAAAATAAGAAAATAAAAATAAGTTGAAGTTGTTTAGGCTTTAACCACCAGGTCGATACTTCTGTATACGCAGAGGAGGTCCAAATCTTAAACGAAACACCAAAGAAAATAAAGCAGAACGTTTAGGCAATAACATCCAGGTCGATACTCACGTATACGCAGAGGATGTCCAATGCTTAAACAAAATAAAGAAATAAAACAAGTTTAAATCTTTGCAAAATGAAATACATAATCACAATGACTTTTTCAGTAAAGTTGTGAAAGATCACAAACTTAACCAGTTTTATGTCTTTCGACAATCAGCGATTACTGAGTAGGCACACAATCAAGAAGGACAAAACTAAGTACTATGCTTTTGACCATGTTTCCCACTAGAACTAGGCTTTTTCATTTAAGTTTGTATCGTTATCGCAAATCTACTAGTCTAGCTGAGCCTACCGTCACATCTTTAGTGAGATCGTTTATAACATTTTATCTCTCCATTTCTTTAGCGTGCTGTGATAATCCACTGATGTACTATCATTTCCTCTTCTTTGACACAAAAACTCATTTTTCATTTTATCATGTTTTTGTCTTTTTCAAATTTTCAAATGTTTTTGGATTTTCTAAAATTTTCTACTCCCCCTAAAATGCAAACACATTTTAGGAAATTTGAAAACAAACTGTACAGAATTTTGACAACCGATATCGAATAGCATCAAATCGCCATCCACTTAGCATAAACAATCAGAACTCCCCCTTACAACAAACTATTTTCCCATTGATTTCAAAACACTTAAGTTTGTTTTAATCAAATGGTTTTTCTGGAAAAAAAGTTTTGTTGATTGATTTTACCATTTGTAGGTTAAGGGTTTGGTTCATCACATTGTCTTTCAACCATTTGTAGGAAAATACAAGTACAACTTAATGTTCTTGATTTACCACTTGTAAGAAAAAACCTTTTTCAACCACATGGCTAACAAACCAATACCACTTGTAAGTTACCATATGTATGTTGAATTCTCAAGACTAAAAGCGGACTAAAAGCGTCAAAAAGTGCATAAGTTTGCATTTTCGCGCATAACTTACGTTCTGAATACATCCGGACATCCAAAAAAATTTATGTAAGCATTAAAATATTTTATTTTAGTGTTTGGCATGATAAAATTCCATTTGTTGCTTAATTTGGATCGTTTTTGCGTTCGTTACGACTTCCGTCGTAATTAAGCGAATAACGCAACCGTACGACCAAACGAACCGACATCCGAGATGTTTTTGAGCATAGTTTAAGTTCCCAATACTTTAACTTTATTTTAGAGCCTTGAAATGGGGTTAACGGGGCTTAAAAGTGCCAAAAAATCAAGTTTTACAAGTGCAGGGACCATTTTTGAAATTTCTGGCAGATTCAATGAACCTAGTCCATTTTGAAGTGTGATGGTTTTCACCCATGGTTTTGCAAAACCATGGGCTGGTATTCAATGAACATAGTCCATATTAGGGGCTCCCATGGTTTTAGAAAACCATGGGCACACATGTAAGGTCCAGATCAAAGCTCAGTTTTCGAGGAACGATCTTAACGGTTCTAGAAATCCTATATATACCCCATCCATTTGTCTTCAAAACCCACAATTTTAATTCTGATTTATGCTCTCTAAGTGGAAGTATATGCTTCCTATCTGAGAGAAAAATCGGAATCAAATCTTGCGGGGACCTTCTGTAAGTGTTCTTTCGTTCTTTTCATTCGTTTTAGCGTTAAAGTCAAACTGTGTTTGACTTTCTGCATTGACCAGTTTATGGTCAATGTGAAGTTCGTTCGAACTTCATAACGTGAGCGTAATCACGATGGTTATAGTCCCTAGTGACTATACCTACTAATTACCACGTTATCTAGGCTCAGTGACGAGTCGTAGTTTCGGCCAAAATGCGTATTCTTGCGTATTTTGTAACCAAACTACTCTTAGGTATCAAAACCGTTTGTTTTGATACCAAACTTGTTTTCTAACTTAGGTAAGCATGTTTTAACATGCTTAGCTCGTCACTTTTAGTTTTGTGCTTGTCTAGGGTCGTAAAGGTAAGCGATCTAAACAATCGCTTATACTTTCGAACCGACCAGTATTAGGTTATGGTACCATAGGATCTGATAAATCCCGTTATTGCACTATACCTATGGTTATGTGTGGGTGTTGTGGGTAACGACTGAATCTGTAATTATTAACTTACCCTTTGGGGGTTTGTTAATACGAGAAGTGAGGAACGAGGTAGTCGAGTCACGAAGGTTTGAATGTTATTAGCGAGATGACCATATATATAAGTTTTCACAATTAAAACGAGGATGATTTGGAAACAAGTTGGAAACGATTTGGAAACGATGTTAAACGATTGGTCTTTGGTTAGTGTTTAGATAACGGGACAGGTGTAATGTGGTGAAAACATGGTAGATACGTCGCTGGTACTTCTTATATATAAGTGTTTTCAACATATTACATTCCGTGGCGTTATTTAGTTCACTTGGGTAAACGATATGGAAACGATGTCACACAACGATGTTTTCGAAATAATATACGAGTTTTATTAACGAGTTTATACGAGGTGTTTCACAAGATGGTTTTCTAAAACAAAAAAGCTTTTGGGTTAAGAATCATGGCTACGAAATTTTATAAATTATAACCATGATTTGAGTTGGTTAATCATGTTGCAATATTATACACTTTTTAAAAACAAGGTCTTCGAGGTACTGCAATATATGTAAACAAGCCATGATTCCGATACTCTTATAAAACCTATGTACTCGCCAGCATTTCGTTGCTGACTTTGTTTTACATATGTTTCAGGTGTTGTTGCTTGATTGACGTTTTAGGACGCACGCGTCACCTAGGATCTGGACGAGGCCTTAGTGACATAAAATAATGATAGTCGATATAAAACTTGTTTTTTATGTGTTAAAACAATGTTAATGTTTAATATTATCAATAAAACGAAACACTTTTTGTATCCATAGTTATGAAACGATAATTCTGTTACAACACTCCCCGATGTTTCCGCCACGCTTTGTTGTTTTACGTGGTCGGGGTGTGACAGAAGAATTGGTATCAGAGCCAATGGTTATAGGGAATTAGGTTATTAGTAATGCTTTGACCTAGACTATTACTTCTAGGACCCCAACGCGAGTTTATTTGCGTTTAGATTTTTTAAAATAAAATCGTCACCTATTCTTAGGTGATAACCACAACGACAACACAATTTTCGAACCCGCTTTGAAAACTAATAATCTGTTCTTGGATGATTGATTACTAGGTTTTGAACCCTCTATTGTAAATTTTTGAACCCTCTAAGTTTTCAAAATCTCGTCAAAGTTTGGGTCTAAATAATGTGAACACGTGCAAACTGGAAGAGTGAATGCCTGTACCCTGAGTTATCTGTCTAAGGCTAGAGTGTTCGTACAAATCCACATAATCGGACCAGTCACTCTTACCTGGGAACTCTTGGGGTGAGTGTTCACTTATAGGCGAGCATGTCTTCGCGATACGTTATTTGGATCCATTTACTTTGATTAAGTCACTGCGTGTCGTTTGTTTGTTTGAGGTAACAAACAAATGATCGCCTTCCTTGTGTTTTGTCGATACCTCTTTTGCTTTTCCTAATTATCAACCTCACTCGTTTCTCATATCTCCTTGTTAGACCATGCCTCCTCAACGTGAAGCACAATCCTTTACTATTGAAAAAATTGCAGCCCTGGTCTCTCAGCAAGTGGCTGCTGTGCTTCCAGGCGTTGTGACCCAAGTCCACGAGATATACAACAACAATAATAACACCAATAATGCACCGTGTAATTTCAAGAATTTCAATACTGCGAAGCCACTTAAGTTTTCTGGGTCGCAAGGAGCAATTGCGCTCCTGCAGTGGTTTGAGAGTATCGAGAGCACATTCAGATATGTGCAGTGTCTGAATGCGCGTAAGGTTGAATTTGCTTCGAGCGTGTTTGAGAAGCGAGCGCTTACCTGGTGGAATGGTATTATGCGCGACAGGGGTGCCGAAGTGGCATTGGCACAAACATGGGAAGAGCTTCGGGCTCTCATAATGAAGGAGTTTTGTCCCCGTCATGAAATTCGGTCGTTGGAGCGAGAGTTTGACGATTTAAAGCAAGATGGGGCTGAACACCGTGCGTACACGGATCGTTTTGAGGAACTAAGTCTATTGTGTCCCACCATGGTTACCCCTCTGGAGAAAGCAATCGAGAGATATATCGATGGTCTACCCGATTCTATTCTGGAGATTGTGACCGGTGTTAATCCTACTACCCTTCGTCAAGCAATCGAGTTGTCTGCTACCCTAACTAAGACTCAAGTCAGGAAGGGTAAACTCACCCGCAAGGGTGATAAAAAGAAGGCGACTAATTCAGGGAAGGACAAGAAAAAGGGTAAGGATAAGGGTAAGGAAGGTGAGACGTCGAAGAAATCGATGAAGCGAAAGGGTGCTCAGAATTTTGCTGTTACAGCACAGAGTGCTCAGAACCCGCAGAACCCACCGGCTCAGCCACCTGCAAAGAAAGCGTATGCTGGTACCGCACCTCATTGTGCTCGTTGCAACGGCCATCACGTTGCACAACAAGCTTGCAAACAATGCACAATGTGTGGTAAACTTGGGCATTTGGCCAATGTTTGTCGTTTGGGACAGAATCAGGTTGCTCAGGTTCCAGCGCCGGGTTAGGGGAATGCTGTGAGATTCCCACCGGGTTCATGTTTTAATTGTGGAGAGTATGGTCACTTCCGTAACAACTGTCCGAGACTGGTGAATGCAAACGCGAATGCTAACGCGAACCCGAATGCGAACGTCAATGTCAATGTAAATCCCGCTCGTGGGCGAGCGTACAATTTGAATGCAAATGAAGCGAGGGCCGACAACGAAGTGGTTAACGGTACGTTTCTTGTTAACAACCGGCATGCGTCTATTCTTTTTGATTCTGGTGCCGATAGGAGTTTTGTTTCTTTGTCTTTTGAGCCTTTGCTTGCGATACCTAGAACCAAACTGAGGAAACCCTTATCTGTCGAAGTTGCTACTGGTAAACCTCTTATTCTCGATTCTGTTATTCGTAATTGTCAGTTAAACCTTGATAACCATCTTTTTCCTATTGACCTCACACCGATGCAACTTGGGAGTTTCGATATTATCGTTGGAATGGATTGGTTAACCAAACACCACGTTGAGGTGGTTTGTTTCGATAAGATTGTTCGTATTCCTTTTTCTTCCAGCGATGTTTTGGAAATTCGTGGAGAGAAGCCATCTGGTGGTTTGAAGCTTATATCGTGTATGGAAGCCCAAAGTTATTTACGAAAAGGATATATTGCTTTTCTGGCACATGTCACCGAGGAGAAAGACAAGAGCAAGAGTATTCAGGATATTCCGATTGTTCGTGAATATCCAGAGGTGTTTCCCGATGAACTGCCAGGTTTGCCTCCAGTTAGTCAAGTCGAGTTTCATATTGACCTTATACCTAATGCTAACCCGATTGCAAAAGCACCTTATCGTCTTGCACCGTCGGATATGCAAGAGTTATCGAAACAGCTTCAAGAGTTATCTGATAAAGGATTCATCCGACCGAGCTTTTCACCTTGGGGAGCTCCTTTCCTCTTCGTGAAAAAGAAAGATGGATCTTTTCGAATGTGTATCGATTATCGTGAGCTTAATAAGCTCACCATCAAGAATCGATATCCCCTACCTCGAATTGATGATCACTTCGACCAGCTGCAGGGTGCTTCATGCTTTTCCAAGATCGATCTACGTTCTGGGTATCATCAACTTCGTGTTCTCGAAGAAGATATTCCCAAAACTGCTTTCCGCACAAGATATGGGCATTACGAGTTCACAGTCATGCCTTTTGGTTTGACGAATGCTCCAGCTATCTTTATGGACTTAATGAATTGGGTCTGCAAACCTTATTTGGACAAGTTCATTATTGTGTTCATCGACGATATTCTCATTTATTCAAAATCTCGAGCCGAGCACGAGCAACACCTTCGCTTAACATTGGAACTCCTTAAGAAGGAACAACTTTTTGCTAAATTCTCCAAGTGTGAATTCTGGCTTAAAGAAGTTCAATTCTTGGGTCATATAGTCAATGAGCAGGGTATTCATGTCGATCCATCCAAGATTGCTGCTATCAAGGACTGGAATACACCGACGACGCCTACAGAGATTCGATATTTTCTTGGTCTTGCTGGTTATTATCGTCGATTCATTTCGAATTTCTCGAAGATTGCGGTTCCACTCACTGCTTTGACTCAGAAAAATAAGCCCTTTGAGTGGGGACCCAAGCAAGAAGAAGCGTTCCAAACGTTGAAGCAAAAGTTATGTGATGCTCTTGTTCTATCTCTGCCCGAGGGAAGCGATGATTTCGTTGTCTATTGCGATGCGTCCAACTTAGGCCTTGGTTGCGTCCTTATGCAACGAGGTAAAGTTATAGCATATGCATCTAGACAATTGAAAGTTCACGAGAAGAACTATATGACTCATGATCTTGAGTTAGGAGCTGTGGTTTTCGCGCTTAAAATCTGGAGACACTACCTCTATGGAACGAAGTGTGTGGTTTTCACAGACCACAAAAGTCTCCAGCATATTCTTAATCAGAAAGAGCTGAACATGAGGCAACGACATTGGGTTGAACTCTTAAACGATTATGACTGCGAGATTCGCTACCACCCTGGTAAGGCGAATGTTGTAGCCGATGCGCTTAGTCGAAAGGAGCGAGTCAAGCTTCATTTAGTTCGAACTCTATCTGATATTCAATCTCGTGTCCTTCAAGCTCAGCAATCTTGTGTTTCACAAAATTTGATGGGTACGGAATTACCACGTCAACTTGAGCTTATGCTCGAAGCGAAAGACGATGGTTTTCTCTATTTTAAGGATCGACTGTGGATTCCGAAACAAGGCGATCTCCGCACATTAGTGTTGGACGAATCTCATAAGTCTCGATATTCTGTCCATCCTGGTGCTGATAAAATGTACAAGGACCTTCGTACTATGATCTGGTGGCCTGGTATGAAGAAAGATGTTGCCTTGTATGTATCGAAATGCCTAACTTGTCTCAAAATCAAGGCCGAACATCAACGACCTTCTGGCTTGCTTGTACAACCAGAGATACCGGTTTGGAAGTGGGAGAACATTGCGATGGATCTCATCACTAAGTTACCGCGTACGTCTAAAGGTCATGATGCTATTTGGGTTATTATCGATCGATTAACGAAATCAGCTCATTTCATTCCGTTTCACGAGGATCTATCTACTGATAAGCTTGCAAAGATTTATGTTGATGAGATTGTGACACGACACGGTGTGCCCTTGGATATCATCTCTGATTGTGATGCTCGATTTTCATCTCTTTTCTGGAAGGCCATGCAATCTGCTTTGGGAACCCAACTGAATCTAAGCACTGCTTATCATCCCCAAACAGATGGCCAATCTGAGAGAACGATTCAAACTTTGGAGGATATGCTTAGAGCATGCGTGATAGACTTTGGTGGTAATTGGGATTCTCATCTGCCGCTGATCGAGTTCTCTTACAACAATAGTTGTCATACTAGCATTAATATGGCACCATTCGAAGCTCTCTACGGTCAAAAATGTCGTTCACCTGTCTGTTGGAACGAGACCGCTGAAGCTCAGCTTACTAGACCTGAGCTCGTTCTGGAAACAACAGACAAAATCAAGAAAATCCGTGATAATCTTGTGACAGCTCGAAACCGTCAAAAGAGATATGCGGATTTGGGACGCAAGCCCTTAGAATTTCAAGTCGGAGATCGTGTCCTATTCAAGGTTTCACCTTGGAAGGGAGTCGTGAGATTTGGAAATAAAGGAAAACTTGCACCTCGATATGTGGGACCATTTAAGATTGTGGAAAGGGTTGGAAAGGTTGCCTATCGATTGGAGCTACCTCCAGAGCTTGGAAATATTCACCTTACTTTTCACATGTCCAATCTGCGAAAGTGTTTAGCTGACGCTGATCTACACATTCCTCTCGATGAGATCCAAATCGATGAAACAATCCACTTTGTCGAGAAACCCGTGGAGATCGTGGACCGTGATTTCAAACAGTTGAAGAACAAACGGATTCGATTGGTCAAAGTTCGCTGGGAATCCAAACGTGGCCCAGAGTTTACTTGGGAACTTGAGGACCAGATGAAGATGAAATATCCGCATTTGTTTTCACAAGCTTCCTCTAGTTAAAATTTCGGGACGAAATTTCCTGAAGTAGGGGAGACTGTGACAACTGTGTTCTGTAATCGATGTACGATGTAAAAAAATGATGATTATTAATAAAACAATGTACTTTGGTGTTACTATATGTGTTTTGGTGTTATTATATGTGTAATTGTGTTTAGTGATTTTACAATTTGATTCGATTCCAATTTGAAGCTCTAAATTGCTTTTTGGAAGGTTATACGCAAACTGGTGCTTAAACGTAGTCAATATAACGCGACAAACACTCCGGAATAGTGACATAGGCTTAACATACCTTAAATAACCTCCACATAACTTAGAAATAAGTTTTGAATGGTTTGTTGTGTCGAAATCAACTTTGTTCGATCGCAGGGACTATTTGTGTAAAACTGCGAAACTATGCCGATTTGTATAGTAACGAACATTCCGGAACTTGATCATAAGTTAAACATACCCTAAATAACCTTTACATAGCTTAGAAATAGGCTTTGAGGGGTTCGGTATGCTAAAATAAACTTTATGCTCATTCAGTGACTAAAAGCGTCAAAAAGTGCATAAGTTTGCATTTTCGCGCATAACTTACGTTCTGAATACATCCGGACATACAAAAAATTTTTATGTAAGCATTAAATATTTTATTTTAGTGTTTGGGATGATAAAATTCCATTCGTCGCTTAATTTGGATCGTTTTTGCGTTCGTTACGACTTCCGTCGTAATTAAGCGAATAATGCAACCGTACGACCAAACGAACCGACATCCGAGATGTTTTTGAGCATAATTTAAGTTCCCTATACTTTAACTTTATTTTAGAGCCTTGAAATGGGGTTAACGGGACTTAAAAGTGCCAAAAAATCAAGTTTTACAAGTGCAGGGACCATTTTTGAAATTTCTGGCAGATTCAATGAACCTAGTCCATTTTGAAGTGTGATGGTTTTCACCCATGGTTTTGCAAAACCGTGGGCTGGTATTCAATGAACATAGTCCATATTAGGGGCTTCCATGGTTTTAGAAAACCATGGGCACACATGTAAGGTCCAGATCAAAGCTCAATTTTCGAGGAACGATCTTAACGGTTCTAGAAATCCTATATATACCCCATCCATTTCACTTCAAAACCCACAATTTGAAATCTGATGAGTTAACTGCCATTTTCGTCCCTGTGGTTTGGTCACTTTGGCCATTTCAGTCCATTTCTCAAAAATGTGTCATTTTCGTTCCCCACGTTCTGGAAAGGTGCCATTTCAGTCCAAAAATCATAACCCAGTTAAGTTAGTTTGTAAATAAGGACTGATTGTGTAAATTTGTAACATAAAGGACTGATTGTGTAAATTTGAAAAATGGACTGAAATGGCAGTTAACACCACCACCACTAGCCCTGCCACCACCATCACTCCGCTGCCACCACCACCACTCCGCTGCCACCACCACCACCACTCCGCTGCCACCCGCCACCACCCCCACGTGTTAATCTTCTGTTTCTGTCGATCTCTTACAATGGCTAAATCGAGGGAACAAGAAAATAAAGAAAGTATACCGAACAAAAGGATAACGTGAGTTCCGACGTGACGACTTCGACGAGAATTCGAGTTCCGGCGACGTCTCTAATGTTACGAGCTTCCTCTCCGGTTGTCTCCGACGAATTGTTATCGAAACAGGGAGATGAGAGAGATAGGATGGTGTCGAGAGTGGCTTGTGAGGATGTCGTATATATAGCATGTTTCGGACTCGAAATTTATGGCAATACGTTATGAGGGTGTAATAATAATCACCGAAAAATCAGCAAGAAAAATGGAACTTGGCAAAGCTCTTTGCTGTCAACAGTTGCGCGACAATTGAATAAAAAAAACGGAATTATTGCTAATTTAAATTCTAGAAGGTGAATGTTTGATTGATAGGAATCAAGTGGCGGAGTGGTTGTTGGTGTTTAAGTCCAATTTATTTTGTTTAACCGATTTAATAGTTTTAGAATTTGCATAATCAGTCCCTGTGGTGTTTAAGTCCAATTTATTTTGTTTAACCGATCAACTTCTGTTCGAAACATAACTTCCCGAAACAAGATCATCATCACCATTCATCATCGCTCAAACCTGCAACATCACCATCTTCTCCGGTCATCACTCCGAACATCATTGTTTTTCACCCCTCACTCCGGCGACCACCATCGTTCCGCATAACCCGACAACCTTTATATCTCCATCGCACACCTCGCCGTCGATCACTTTCACCACCGTAGCACCATTGTTGACATCATCGGACATCATTCCCGTCATTCATCATAATTACCATCATACCATCATCGGTCACCATTGTTGTCATCATTGGACACCATTGTTGTCATCATTGGACATCATTCCCGGCTGTGGTGGCGGTGTGGCTGTGGTGGCGGTGGTGGCGGTGGTGGTGGTGGTGGTGGCAGCGGAGTGGTGGTGGTGGCAGGGCTAGTGGTGGTGGTGTTACAAATTTACACAATCAGTCCTTTATGTTACAAATTTACACAATCAGTCCTTGTTTACTAACTGACTTAACTGGGTTATGATTTTTGGACTGAAATGGCACCTTTCCAGAACGTGGGGGACGAAAATGGCGCATTTTTGAGAAATGGACTGAAATGGCCAAAGTAACCAAACCACAGGGACGAAAATGGCAGTTAACTCAAATTTGATTTATGCTCTCTAAGTGGAAGTATATGCTTCCTACCTGAGAGAAAAATTGGAATCAAATCTTGCGGGGACCTTCTGTAAGTGTTCTTTCGTTCTTTTCATTCGTTTTAGCGTTAAAGTCAAACTGTGTTTGACTTTCTGCATTGACCAGTTTATGGTCAATGTGAAGTTCATTCGAACTTCATAACGTGAGCGTAATCACGATGGTTATAGTCCCTAGTGACTATACCTACTGATTACCACGTTATCTAGGTTCAGTGACGAGTCGTAGTTTCGGCCAAAATGCGTATTCTTGCGTATTTTGTAACCAAACTACTCTTAGGTATCAAAACCAAACATTTTGATACCAAACTTGTTTTCTAACTTAGTTAAGCATGTTTTAACATGCTTAGCTCGTCACTTTTAGTTTTGTGCTTGTCTAGGGTCGTAAAGGTAAGCGATCTAAACAATCGCTTATACTTTCGAACCCGACCCGTTTGGTCGATCATTAGGATCCAACCAAACACATTAGGTGACCATAGTGTATAGGGAATAACCTTCCAAGGTTATACCTTATGGTCGCTTCGTTTAAGTAGTTTTATGATAGGTAGTTTATATGCCTTAGGTAAATTACCAAAAATGCCCTTTTTACGCAAAAATTCATTTTAAGCATATGTAACATAACCTTTGGTATCTAAACTGATTAGACAACAATATTAAACATGTTGAGGCATATTTTACTTATCATAGGACTAGTTAGGCGTTCCGAACGCGTTTCACGCGAACGACGCGTTAAAGTAGCATAAACTACCTTAATGGGTCACGATGGGTCGAAAGCACTTAGGTTAGGTTTCATTTAGGATGTAGGCCCAGTTCAACCATATCACATGAGTTCCAACACTCATTTGGTTTACAAGACCTCATTCTGTCCGATCTTCCAATTTAGGCGTCTATTGTTTGACTAGTGATTCAATTACCAGGTGCTACTTGCTTTCTCTGGTTTACTCGAGTTGGTTGAAGTACTATTGATTGAGGATACCTTGCACTACATGTGAGTACATAGTTCCCCTATTTTACAACTTTCAATTGTTTTGGGGTGATTCATATGTACAAAATGTTTTCAAGGTTTAAACGATGATTTCAAAAACGAATAGAACGATTTATACTAAACTAATAACGATTTCGATAATGTGAACGAACTTGTTGGTTGTAGTTACATAACGAATGACATTCATTAATTTTGGCCGAACCAACCAGTATTAGGTTATGGTACCATAGGATCTGAAAAATCCCGTTATTGCACTATACCCATGGTTATGTGTGGGTGTTGTGGGTAACGACTGAATCTGTAATTATTAACTTACCCTTTGGGGGTTTGTTAATACGAGAAGCGAGGAACGAGGTAGTCGAGTCACGAAAGTTTGAATGCTATTAGCGAGATGACCATATATATAAGTTTTCACAATTAAAACGAGGATGATTTAGAAACGAGTTGGAAACGATTTGGAAACGATGTTGAACGATTTGGGTAAACGATTGGTCTTTGGTTAGTGTTTAGATAACGGGACAGGTGTAATGTGGTGAAAACATGGTAGATACGCCGCTGGTACTTCTTATATATACGTGTTTTCAACATATTACATTCCGTGGCGTTATTTAGTTCACTTGGGTAAACAATATGGAAACGATGTCACACAACGATGTTTTCGAAATAATATACGAGTTTTATTAACGAGTTTATGCGAGGTGTTTCACAAGATGGTTTTCTAAAACAAAAAAGCTTTTGGGTTAAGAATCATGGCTACGAAATTTTATAAATTATAATCATCATGATTTGAGTTGGTTAATCATGTTGCAATATTATACACTTTTTAAAAACAAGGTCTTCGAGGTACTGCAATATATGTAAACAAGCCATGATTCTGATACTCTTATAAAACCTATGTACTCGCCAGCATTTCGTTGCTGACTTTGTTTTACATATGTTTCAGGTGTTGTTGCTTGATTGACGTTCTAGGATGCACGCGTCACCTAGGATCTGGACGTGGCCTTAGTGACAAAAATAATGATAGTCGATATAAAACTTGTTTGTTATGTGTTAAAACAATGTTAATGTTTAATATTATCAATAAAACGAAACACTTTTTGTATCCATGGTTATGAAACGATAATTCTGTTACAACACTCCCCGACGTTTCCGCCACGCTTTGTTGTTTTACGTGGTCGGGGTGTGACATCCTCTGACTTTGTGGAATCAGACTCATCACCAGAAGATAGCTCCTCTGATTTTGATGAATCAGAATCATTGTTAGAACTACCATCAGACTTCTTAACAACCCATTTTTGGTTGTCAAGATTTGCCCTTTTCTTGTAAAATCTGTTTGAACATTCACCAATTTCAAAAATCGAATTTTTGAAAAGTTTAGTTCTATCAATTGGTAGTTCAAACTCAATCACTTTCTCTTTTAGTTTAGAAACTCCCTGTTTGAAAAGTTTTGCATGTGAACAGTTCATGGCAATATGACCACTTTTTCCACATTTAAAACTGGTTCGAGTTTCCTTCTTCTGATCAACAGTCTTCATCTCTTCTTGCTTCTTCGCAAGGAATTCTTTGTTTGACTGCTGTCTGAACAACTTTTCTTTCTCTTCTTCTGTAGACGTACCTGAAACAAATATCATTTTTATTTAAAATCACGAATATATTTTTCATTTTTTGTTTTTCTGAAGGAATAAATCCAAGACCTTTCTTTTTGAAATTACCGTTATTGTTTGGTTTCTTTCGAAAACCAGAACCAAAATTGTAACCCTTTTTCTTGTTTTCTCTTTGTTGAACTCTTGAGGTGTATTTTTTAGGTTTATCAGTAAGATTTACATCTTTTATTACAGAAATATTAATTTCTGTTAGTTTGAAAACCTTTTTTATCATGTCAGGTTTGACACCTCTTATTGGAAATTCCTCATCAGAATATAATTTGTCAGAATCATTCAAAGTATATGCCACTTTAAACGTTTCATCATTCAAATTAGATTTTGATAACAGGAATTCTTTATTGTAAATCCTTTTGTCCTGTTTGTCGGATTGACTCAGAATGCTGGACTCAGACTTTGACTCTGAACTAGACTCCGACTTTGACTCCTCAGTCTCATCTTTATCCAACACCTGATCGACCACTTTCTTTATTAACTCGGACTCATGATCAGTGTCAGACGATGTAAACGTGACGTCAATATTTTCTGGCAAGTTAACTGAAGACTCCGACTCCCACTATAAATTTGTTGCCTTTTCGACTCTTTCTGAATTTGGATTTCTCGGAGAATATCCATTTTCAAGCGGAGGTGGACACTTGTTGTAACTAAAGCCTTGTTTCTTACCAGAATCATTATCTTTAGCATTCTTCTTCTTTTCTTTCTTCACAGAAGTCTTTTCTTTAGAAACTTTCTGTTCTTCAGAATTCTTTGCTTCAGAAGTCTCCTCTTCCTCAAACGCCTTCATGCCTTCTACTGTTGGATAGATCATATCAATAACATAAGAAGTACATGAGTAACTTTTCAATAAACGGTTTACTCTTTCTGTTTCAATTCTTTGTGTTTCCAGTTTCTGCTCAAGTACAACACACTTCTCAATGTAGTTTTTCACCACTTTCTGCTTTATCATGAAAGCTCCCTGAAGTGTCTTCATTGCTGTTGCTTGTTCTTCACTTGTTTGATTGTACTGATTCATAGCTTTGTTCAGGACATCATAAGATTCCTTCAAACTATTCAAGTTATAAACCAATGTGTTGTTCTGCTTCTTTATAGCTTCACAGTTATCACACTTCACTGGATTCTTCTTAGCATCAACTTTTTCATCCACTTTTATCATTTTCCTTATCACTGGAACTTCAGCGTCATCACTGCTGACTGGTGTTTTGATCTTTTTCTTTTTCTTTTTAGCTTTTTCATCTTCACTGTCACTCTCAGCCATCATTTTCAAATGATCTGCCATTTTTCTTGACCAATACTCACGATCATCATCACTATCTTCTTCAACTCGAGCGACATAAGCTTTGTGATTTGTAGTTTTGTTTGGATCATAATCATCCCAACTAAAACCTTCCCAGTTAAATCCTTCTGGTAGCTTTTCATCATCTTGGTTAATTAAGCATGATTTGTTGTCAGCTGAGATATATTCAGTTGAAACCTTCGGTTGTCTTTTTGTCATCCTGATTCACCATACAAGCCCTCTTTGAAGATTCTTCAATCACTTTTCTACCATGTGCCACTTGTGGTTCTTGTTGTTGTTGAGCGACTTGATGATAGATAGCCTTCCGATAGTAATCATTGTTTTTGTTGAATGGATTTTGAGCTCCACTTGCTTCACGATTTTTGCACTCCCTCTTGAAGTGTCCTTTTTCCCTGCAACAAAAACAAGTAACTTTAGATTTATCAAAACCTAAAGTAGAAATATTAGCTTCATGTAAATCATCTCTTCCTG
>JARYGA010041272.1:0-21758 GCA_030545235.1 Helianthus tuberosus
GAGTAGCAGAACGTAAAAACAGGACGTTGATCGAAACGGCCAGAACAATGCTTGCTGATTCAAAGTTACCGATAAATTTCTGGGCAGAAGCAGTTTCTGCCGCATGCTATACGCTCAACAGAGTTCTCACTGTCAAGAAATTCAACAAAACATGCTTTGAGTTGATTAATAACCGAAAACCGAATTTGAAGTATCTTGAACCGTTCGGGTCACCCTGTACTGTTCTAGAGCCTTTTGGAAAGTTTGGTCCGAAGAGTATTGAAGGAATATTCGTAGGTTATGCAAGTCCATTACGACGAGTCTTCGTTCCAAGTCTGAAGCGGATTATTGAAGCTCAAAATGTTGAATGTCAAGGTCATACAATGCCTCCACAGAATCCTGGTGATTCATGGCGTTTCAATTATGATATTCTGTGGGAGTCCTTCAACATGGAGGAAGAACCAGAGTTCTTTGATGAGTTGGATATTCTAAGAGAGTATGAAGATGAAAGGTTTCCAGCAGAAACTTATCGAAAACGACAAGCTTCAAATGATGATGAGGCAGGTCCAAGCAATGCTGGAGAACATGACGATTTTGAAAATGATATTGCTCAAGAAAATCAGACAGTAGAGAATGATAATCAAGAATCTGAAAACAGACCAATATTCGATCATGATGATTCTGAATCTGAGGGGGAGCTAATCCAGTTTTCAAATCAAACTATTCCAGTCAGTGAACAAGTTGCTGATCAAAACGTCACAAATTTGGAGAGCGAAGTAGATGTCTCAGGCGAGGTGATGCCAAGAACGCTTTCTTATCATCCAGAGGAACTGATAATCGGAGAGCTGCAATCAGGCGTCTGCACTCGAAGACAACTTGATCAAGGATTTACATGTTTTTATACAAAAGTTTCTCCTTTACAAACTGAATTTTCATTAAGTTGTTTTATCTCGCAGATAGAACCAAGGACGTACAAAGAGGCGCTTATTGAAGATTCGTGGGTAAATGCAATGCAAGAGGAGTTAAGCCAATTCGAGAAGTTAGGTGTATGGAAGCTAGTAGATTTTCCCGATGGTCACCGGAAGATTAATACCAAATGGGTGTTTAAATGCAAGAGGGATGATCGAGGAGTTATCATTCGAAACAAAGCTCGACTCGTTGACCAAGGCTTCAGTCAGCAGGAGGGGATAGATTTCACCGAAGTATATGCCCCTGTCGCAAGACTTGAAGCTATCAGAATCTTCCTTGCATTTGCATCGTGGAAAGGATTTAAAGTTTTTCAGTTAGATGTGAAGTCGGCGTTTCTCTACGGCAAGGTGAAAGAGGAGGTTTATGTCGGACAGCCACCGGGCTTCACGGACCCAATTCACAAAGACAAAGTTTATCTCCTTGATAAGGCGTTATACGGCTTACATCAGGCCCCGAGAGCCTGGTATGAGACCTTGTCTCAACATCTGTTAGCCAACCACTTCACTCGAGGAAAGATAGACGCCACTCTTTTCACAAAAGAAGTCCACGGGCATCTTCTGATTGTCCAAATTTACGTGGACGACATAATTTTCGGGTCTACAAATGAACAACTCTGCAAAGATTTTGAACAAGTTATGAAGCAGAAGTTTGAAATGTCTTCAATGGGTGAGATGAAGTTCTTCTTGGGACTTCAAGTTGATCAACTTCCCAAGGGAACTTTCATACATCAAACAAAATACGTTCATGATGTTCTGGAGAAATTCGGGATGTCAGGAATGTCACCAATGTCCACCCCATTAGCGACGGACCATGGAATAAACCCTGATCTCACCGGAGAGAAGGTAGATGAAACATTGTATCGCTCCATGATCGGTTCGTTAATGTACTTGACGGCATCAAGACCGGATATTATGTACCCAACCTGCCTCGCAGCTCGATTTCAGTCAAATCCTAGAGCTTCGCACATGGTAATTGTGAAAAGGATTCTACGCTACCTGAAAGGAACTCCATCTCTGGGGTTGTGGTATCCAAAAGTTGGCGACTTCATGCTTGAAGGATATTCTGATTCTGATTTCGGATGCTGCAAAGTGAATGCTAAATCAACAACAGCGGGGTGCCAGTTTTTCGGACCACGATTGGTCACCTGGCAATGCAAGAAGCAGACCTCTGTCGCTTTATCCACTTGTGAAGCTGAATATGTATCTGCTAGCAGCTGCTGCTCTCAGATCTTGTGGATCCAGCAACAGATGAGAGACTACGGTTTGCAATTTCTTAACTCCCCTATCTTTGTTGATAATGAGGCAGTAATTAACATAACAAAAAATCCTGTTCATCACGCTAAAACGAAACACATTGAAATTCGTCATCACTTCATCCGAGACTGTTTCGAGAAGAAGTTGATACGAATAGAAAAAATCCACACCGATGAACAAAAAGCTGACTTACATACCAAAGCATTTGACAAAACTCGTTTTAAATATCTTTTGAAACTTAATGGTATGAAGTTGCTATCGGATGCGGAGGAAATTGTTGGCATTGATGAAGGTACCACTGTAGATGATGTTGAAAAACAATCTGCAATGGTTTGTCGAATTTTTACTTGTTTTGGTTTTTAGGGGAAGATAGTAGTTTATTTTCAGAAAATACAAAAACAATAAAAATTCGAAAAAGCCAAAAACATTAGAAAATTTTCAAAAACCCAAAAACATGATAAAATTTCAAAAATAGTTTGTGTAAAAAGGGAAAATGATAGTACATCAGCTAGACGGTTACAGTACGCTAAAGAAATGGAAAGTACAAATGCGTTAAACAGTCTCACTGATGATGTGTCGGTAGGTTTTTACACATTTATTAATTTGTTCGGGATATAAACCTAAAATCTTACTTGCTTATTTCGTGGGGAACACTACTTGGATATATAGGTAACCCCTGAAATCTTGTTTGAAAGGTCTCATAATCTGATATACTAGGTCTTTATACTCAATGATGTCTGGGGTATTATTCCGGGACTTCTGCTGAACGGTAGTTCTGACCTAGTCCTTGGATAATACTTTCTGCAAATGCTTGAAACACAGCATAAACCCTCAGCATGCCGATGAAACAATAAAATTGATAGTCGCTGCTGTTGTAGCTAAAAGATCCTCTAAAGGGGACATTCCGTAAAGTCGAAGCTGATATCTCTCTGCGTATACGGAAGTATCGACCTGAGATCCCTCGGCCCTCGCATACCTAATTTATGTACAGATATCATTGTAGTATACTCACCTGTAAGACTGATTATTGGGATTCTGGATACGGGAGTATATTCAAGAGGTGGGACACGCGTATAAGTTTAAGTCTCTAAAATACTAAATCAGTATCCCGAACAGATTGAAATGTGTGTAAGAATTTAAGTGGATCAGCATATCGACAATCTAGGTGAATTGTTTAAATGTTTGGCATGAAATCAAGCTTAATGGTACTTGTAACTTGTCGGAAGCTGATATGATTCCCTAACACGCTCACCAAAAATATGTTTGTAAATAGTTTACATTTACTGCTTTTATATTTCTGTTTTTTCATTTCTAGTCTAATTGTTTCATTAAAAATCCCAAAAAGATTTTATTTTTCTGCTTTATTTTCCGACAAACTAAAGTGGAGAGTTGATCTTCGGATTCGAAAGTTGAAAGCAGATGCAGGAAGTTTCTGGGATGGAAGATGAGTTTGGGGAGGTTATCATAACTAATCTGTAATTGAAAATGTCAAACACAAGTTCATTAAGTTGATACTTGTAATTTTTTTCAGAAAAATGATTGAACTAAAATTCCAAAAGTCAGTATGTTTTGTTTCAGGTCAACCAAGGTCATTAAGTTGGACTTGGTCGACAAATTAAGTTCCTTGGGTCATTAATTTGAATCAAGCAACTTAAGTGGATTTCTAAAATCTGACAAAATTTGAGAAAAATCAAAGTTTCCTTAAAACGGTTAAAGTGTGCCTCATTCGGATGTTCATCCGGACGGATAGCCATACGCACGGATGGTAATCCGAACGGGTGACAATACGTGTTTGTTGATAGTATAAATAGAGGGTCAAAGAGTCAGTCAAAGTTATCCGCACGTACAATACTCTTTCTCTCTCACTCGCACTTTGACTTTCTGATTTCGGAATTCTTTGCACGGATCTTTGTTTTCGTTGGTTTGCACAACATTTACAATGGCAAAGGTATGTTTTTCTAACTCAAATCTGCAATAATCCATTGTTTGTTATCTGTTCATCGCGTATCTTTCGGAGCTTTAATCTTAGATCTAGCCTGTGTTAGTTTGTTTTGTCATGAATAAATCATAGGGCTTTCTTCGGAATGATTAGATCTAGAGTTTTACCGGTTAAATTTGTGTTATAACATGTTAAAATCTTGTAGATCTGATGTTTGGACGGTTCGGAGTGTCGGCTAGGTTTTTGTGAAATTAAACTGTGAATAGGAAGTTTTAGACATCATTGAACATAGGGTTTTGATCACGTTGACATCCTCTGTATAGATCTGTGTTCAATTTTAGGTTTTGCCAGAGAAAATTTTTGATGTTCATAGACTGTTCTTCATCTGTGACTTGTATCCGCACGCATAACTTGTACGCACGGATGGCAATCCGGGGCAATGTCATGTTGTACGCACGGATGGCAATCCGGGGCAATGCCATGTTGTACGCACGGATAGCAATCGGGGGCAATGTCATGTTGTACGCACGGATGGCAATCCATTGGAATGTCAGGCTGTACGCACTGATGGCAATACGGGGCATAGACAAGTTGTCCGCACGGATAACTTATCCGCACGGAGATCTCATCCGCACGGATAAGTCATACACACGGATAAGTCATGCGTACGGATAACCTTTTAATTGTTAAACCGTACAGAAAGTTTTTTCTTTGTCAGAATATTTTGAGTTCCCAAAATTATTTCTTAAATAAAGAAAATTTCTGCAGGATTGGGATAAATCTCATAATATTTATTGTGTATTGGATGAAGTGTATACTGAAAACACAATAGTTCAAGATGTTGCGAAATTCTTAAGAGAAAGCAGAATCTCTAAGGCTTTAACTGATAAGACAGTAGCTTATGAATCACATGTGAAACGATTTTGGAGTGCTGCAAGATACTAAGAGAGTGATAAAACCATTTATACTGTTGTATCTAAGAAGGACGAGAATGGAACATATATAGATTTGGAGATGAAGGTGACAGTTGGTAATATAAGGAGAGTGTTGAATTTAGGAGATGCTGATAGTGACCCAACCATAGTTTCTGAACGTCTTGTAAAAGGATTGTGGTGTAGAATGGGTTTTGCTGGTAGTGTAAATGGAAGGATGCAGAAGACAAGTTTCAGTCACGCTTATAAATTCATGGCTCATTGTGTTATTCATGCCTTGTCACACAGAAAGGGTGGATATGATGAAACTCAAGATTATATCATGAATATCATTGCTTGTCTTGTACTGAACAGACCGTACAATATCTCTCAAGTAATTTTTGATCACATGACTGAGAATGTAAAGGATGGAAGCAAGAGGTTCCTTATGTATCCTAGGTTTGTCCAGATGCTGATAGATGATAAGTTTGAAGGTTTAGAAAAGAGAAGTAACGACATTTTGGGAATGAGGCATATGACACCAGACACAATCAGTAGGTTGATCAAAGGTCCAAATCCAGGAGCAAAGAGAATGATCTGCAAAATTTCAAATCCGAACTACGTAGCTCCAGAAAATGATGCTTGGAGACATGAAGATAGCAATTCTGATAATGAAGATGACCAGATGAGTTTGTTCTTTAAGAAAGATACAAGATGGTGGTGTATCAAAGATGGAAAGAGAAAGAGAACTCCAAAGACGTCCCCTGCAGTTTCTATTCCGAAGAATGTAGAAAATGGTATTGTGAAAGGGGGAGTCATAAGGAAATTAGAATTTTATATCGTGAAAATTTCTAATAAATTTGTCAAACATCTGTTTTGCAGGGTCTTCTGGAAAACAGCAGCACAAGTTGATAGATGAAACAATTTTGGAACCATCAGCAGTTATTCAAGAAGGAGCTGAGCTGTTATCTCAATCTCTTCAAAGCTTTTTAAAGAAGAACGAAGATGCTGCTAAAGGTGTTAAAGATCAAGAAGGTGTCGTTCAAGATCTTTCAAGTGATGATGATTCTGAAACCACTATATCAGAATCTGAACTTGATCCAGTCACTCTTGGCAAAGGAAAAGCTCAGTTAAAGAAAAAGTCTCCAAAGAAAAAGAAAGGGTCAGACGAAGAAGATTCAACTTATGATCCTGAGAAGCCAAAGAAACAAATCAAGAAAAGAAAAGCAGTTGTAGCTGGTCTCATTCCGAGAAATGTTCGAGCTAGAAAAGGAGAAGCTCAAGCTCAAATTTAACAAGGAAGTAAAGAATCACAACATGTTGAATCTCAAGAAAAGGGAGCTGAAAAGAAAACTAGTCACGATGACTATGTTGAAGTAACCGAGGGGGGAGTCTTCTCTTCTGAATTTCCGAAAATTCCAGAAAACATAGAGATTCCAGAATCTTCACGTCCAAGAAGTTCAGATGATTTCTTTAGCAATATGCCACCTGCTTCAGGAGATCCTTTGGAAGATCTGAATTTTGATGATGATTTGTTCAACAATGAAGCAGTAAGAGTTCTGGCAAAGAAAGTCAAAGAGCTTGAAAAAGAAAAAGAAAAGGCTGAAAGCGAACGTGATCTTTTATTGAAGCAAGTTAATAAAATAATGAAAGCTCATGATCAACTCAGATCGGTGTTAATCTTTCATGAAGAAAACACCATGAAGAAAACAAAGGAAGATGGTGATAATAATGCTAAATTGATTGAAGCTCTTATGGCAGAAATCTCTTCATTGAACGAGAAGACAAAGAATCTCCAAGATGTAAATCAGACACTCAGTCAGCTTCTCAATGAAATGAGTGAAGCTAATTCAAATGAAATGAAAGCAATAAAGTTGGAGATGGAAGCCATGAAAGCAGACAAAGTGATGAAAGATGAACAACTGAAGATGTTATACTCTGTTGTGGAAAATTTGTTGAAAAAGGATGTTCATGCTGCTTACAATGAAATTGAAGTAAGAAAAGTTGAAGAAAGAAGACTTGAAAGAGAGAGAAGACTAGCTGAGGATGCGATACTAAAGAACAAAAGTATAGTTGAAGATGTTCAAGAAGCTGGTGGCTCTTCAAGTCAAGTTGATATTGAAATGATTGATGCTGAAAATACTCAAGAACAAGTTGCTCAAGAACAAATTGAACATGGTCAAGATTTCATGTTAGTTGGAGAGCCTTCTCAAATCATTGATTCTGATCAAATAATTCGTAGAGTTGCTGCTGAACAAAAGAAGAAAAAGGCCAAAGAAGTGTTGCTACTAGAATTCAAGACAAAACAATTTGTACTTATTGGTAATGCATACACAGTACCACTCAACGTAAAGGAAGCTCTTCACAGAATGAAAATTATGAAAAGAAGAAAAGAAGCAAGGAAGGCTCGTGGAGAGGAAGTTAGTGATTCTGATGAAGAACGTCTTGTAGATGATGAAGCAGATGAAGATGAAGAGAAAGACGAAGATGAAGAGAAAGACGATGATGATGAGAAAGACGACGATGATAAGAAAGATGATAAGAAGAATGATGACGATGATCAAGGTTCTTCAGGTTTGATTGTGAAGAATCCATTTGATGAACAAAAGATTGAGGAGTTTCTGAATGATCAGATCAACGAACAAGAAGATGATGATCAACAAGAAACTTCTACTTCTGGAAAGCAGCACATGGATCAGGTATTCCTCACAAATCCTACCGTCATTTTCTTACAAGATAAAAATCAGGAAGTGATTGAGGTTAGAAGATCAAGGGAAGAGATGTTAGAGGAATTGGGTTTGCAAGAAGGTAAATTTTAATTCGATATTGAAGATGAGATTCCTGAAACTTCTGAAGATGTATTTGAGCCAAGATATGCTTTTGAAGTTGATCATTACAATGATGTAATCGTTGAAGATGCTTCAGATTCATCTGATGATGAAGTCGATTTTCATTATTCTGGAATTGATGCAACATTTCCTTCATTGTTGGAAATGTTCAAAGATCGAAATGAAGAAGAAATTAGGAGAAAGATAGTAGAGAAAGTGTCTTCTGAAGGTATTCCAGATACTATACCGAGAGAAAACTTAGCTGAAGAAAGAAAGAAATGGTACAAAGTCATGCCAAAAGAGAGAAAGAAACTTCGGGCACTTCAATTCTTTACACATGACAAAGAACTCTCTTGGGGTGATATTCTCTCGTGGGGATATTTGGAAGATCTAAAAGTTTATGCAATCAGAAGAGAACAGGGAGTACAGTATTTTGAGTTCTTGTCTGATATCAAAACTCTGCCATGGTGGGATATAGATGAATTGGTGCAAACGAAGAACATCAAAGAATTTTATCATGGGTTAGATGTGAAACAACATGATCAAAGGTTATGGAATTATGTGAAGCTGCAAGCTGAGAAAAGATATCATGATTGGAAACCACACTTTCCACAACAAATTGTCAGAATCTTAGAAAGTGGTGAAAAGGATATTACTCTGGATATCAAGCCTCCTAGTTGTTTGAAGAACATGCCTTTACGGGCAATGGAGCAAGATTTCCACGAAGAGTTTGAAGGGTGGTTGTATAGTCAAACTACAGCTGAAGCAATAATCTCATTAAATAACAAGTCCACTGGAGAAGCAAGAAGGATCTGTGTGTTAGATCCTATGTGGCTTGTTAATTGCTCAAAGAAAGATATAGATTGTCTGTTCTATAACAAGATAGTTTATGAGAGACCTGACAGAGAGCAAGCTATGCAATATCAAAAAGTTGTGGATGTTTGTTACGTAAAAGACATCAACTCCGGAAGATACTGGAAGACCAAATGGAGAGATCTGGAGATTGACGAGTTCTTAAAAGTATACAAGCGTGAACAACGTTCTAAAAAGATTGCTGAGCATGCTGCTAAGTTGGGAAGACGAAAATTGGGGATTGTTCCTCCAACAGATCAAACACCAATTGAATCTGAAGAAAACAAAATTCCAAAGTGGGAACGGAAGCGTGATGGAGATCCTGTCTACAGAAATTGGTGGTTGACTGAAGGTAGACAAAAGCGAAAAAGAATGTTGGAGGAAAAGGCACAGAAAAGAAGAGAGAAAGCGCGCGAACGAAGACGCAGCAGAAGGAATTAAAGACTATGCTGGAAGGTACTACAGCTACATCCGAGGGGTAGTCTGTTAGTACATTACGTCTGTAGCTTCCGTCAGCATGTAGTCATATTTTGTATTCTGTGTTTTTATAATCTATTGTATGTATGTATGTAGTCAAGATGACAACTCAAGAATAGGTTCTGTATGTGAAAGTGTTGTTTGGGACAAGTTCATCCGCACGCATGGCAATACGTACGTATGGTAATACGTACAGATGACTTATCCGCACGGATAAGTCATACGCGCGGATAGCCATACGCACGGGTGAGTCATACGCGTGGATAGCCCACCCGTACGTACAACACTTGTTAGGTTCCTGAGTTTGTCTATAAATAGGAGGTCCGGTGCAACTTTGTTAGAACTTTTGGACACGCACGGATAGTCTGTACTTCTACCGGATCTTGTAACTTTCAGAACACTCAATAGAACGAACAGACAGCAATTAAACGTTGAATTCTGTGTTGAACATATCTGTGATTCGTCATAATGGATTCCGCACATTAGACGAAATCGATTCATCTTGTTCCTACGATCAGATCCTGTATCAACGGGACCAACACTCTTTCATCTTTCCCTTTAAAATTCAAATCCCTCCTCTTTCATCTCCCTAATCCAGAACACTCAAACCTGCAACTACAAAACTTTTCATCTCTTTTTCATCCCCCTGCAAAAAGGAGAAGACTCATGGAGGAGTCGGAGCCTCACCGACCTCCTTCTTGCTTCCCAGTCGACAACAAACACACCTGGCTGTCGGAGCCATGCTGGAGAACACTCATGGAGGAGCCGGTGGTGCCCGCGCCGGACAACACCCCAGGCTGTCGGAGCCATGCCGGACAACAAAACACCCCTGAGATTGCTTTCTCTAAAACTCGTTAAACTTGGCATGATACGGTGACCAAGTCGCCGCCGGCAGTGGGGTGTGCTCCGGTGACCAAGTCGCCGCCGGCAGTGATGCCGCCGATTGCTCCTCCCCCTTCTGCCTCCGTCTCTGGTGATTTTCTTTATTTTTTAAGAAGTTTCATTTTTTCTTGATTTTTGGCTATGGTGTCGGGTCAATCTGATTTTTGTGGTTGTGGTTTGTGGCTGATTTTAGAGTAATTGTTTGATTTTTCTGGTTGAAACCTTTGATTTAGAGAAACTGGTGATTTGTGGTGCCGGTGGTACCCCATGGTGCCGGTCTTTGGTTAAAGTGTGGTTTTGGATGTGTGGCTGTGATGATGCAAAAAAAAAACGCATATTTTTATGACGATGGCGCGGCAAGGACGGCGGAGGGTTGGTTTTTTGAACCTGCAACCCCACTTTTGCAGCCTTTTGATTATCGGATAATCTGAGTCAAACCCCGTTTTTTTTCGAGATACACTTTGTTTTGATGTTGTTGTTTTTTTATTTTCCCCCCTAGTCGATGATGAAAACGATATATCTAAGACACCTCCCGAGTGTGCGTTTCTGGGTGCGTACGTTTTTGCGTAAAAAAAATTTTGTAAAAAAAAGTTAAACCGTAAACTTTTTAACGTAAAACGTAAAAAGTTTTACGTAAAACGTAAAAAGATTTAGGTAAAATGTAAAATGTAAATTTTTTTAAGTAAAACGTGAAAAGTTTTACGTAAAAGGTAAAAACGTGAAAAGTTTTACGTAAAACGTAAAAACGTGAAAGGTTTTACGTAAAACGTAAAAACGTAAAAAGTTTTACGTAAAACGTAAAAATTTTAACGTAAAACTTAAAACGTAAAAAGTTTAACGTAAAACTTAAAATTACGACGCTTGAAAAAATGGCTCGATAAAAAAACGACGCTTGAAAAAGCACGACGTGCAAAAACTGGCGCGTAAAACGTAAAAACGTTAATGTAAAAATGTAAAACGTAAAAAGTTTAACGTAAAACGTAAAATGTAAAAAGTAAAAAAAAAAATCTTTTAAAAAATCTGAATTTAAAAATGTTTTCAATAAAAAAATTATGTTTAAAAAATAAAAACTAAAATAATAATACAAAAAACTAATAAAAAACAATAAAGACAAAAGGACAAAATAGAGTCATTTTACTAGATTACCCTTTTGGATTAAAATATTAAAAACATATTACGACAAAAAGTATTTAATATTATTTTTAGTTACTTTTAATCTTATCCATTGATCTTGAAGATCTAATGGCTAGAAATTGGTTCTCTTGGTTCTTACAACCGGAGGTGGTTTTCATTTTAGCGGTCCCCTGTCACACCATCAAAATCCACAAGCGGAGTATTACCGCGAGCCGTGTGACTGACAAGGATCATACCACCAATTATAATAAACATTAACTAAAGTAAAGTAAAGTAAAACCAAACGTCTAAAGTTCTACAAACCAAAGTCCAAAACCAAGTTTAACAGTCAGCGGAAGCATTTAAGTTCAAAACCAAAATAAAAGTTTTAAATTTAATAAAGTTTTTCATGAACACGTAGCGGTTCATGTCCCACAACGACTCCTGCTCCAACGCAAGCTCCAGCTAAAAACCTAACGACCTGCAAGGCATATAGTAACGAATCAACAACAAAGTTGAGCGAGTTCACAGTTGGGTGTTCGTTTTAAGTTGTTTCAAAAACATAGTTTTCCTTTAGCTGGCTTACTTGTCGTGGGGGTTACCCCATAGTTTAGAACATGATTAATCCTTTCCTTTTACCCTGGCTCCCAGCCGTGGGGGCTACCCCATGAATATCCCACTAGACCCGTTACCATATCGACTACTGACTGAAGTAAGTTGGTGCCCTAGCGTCAATGTCTATCATCATTGACGTGCCCAGATCCATTAGTTCACGCCCGTCCTCTGCGGCACGGTGTGAGGCTTGTCAAACCTAAATAGCGCTATCTAACTAATGACCCGCTCGCCATTGGCCAGGCGATTAAGTCGATATAAAAATGAGGGACTTCATGATAGAGATTTTGGTCTAGTATCAATGTTATCACCTTTCAATAAAGAGGATGTGGTACGTGTCCCCAAACCAGGAGATCACGCAGGTTCCGATTAAATCCTTAGTACATGTTATCACCCTTCAATAAAGAGGATGTAGTACGTGTTCGAAACCAGGAGATCACGCAGTTTCCGATTAAATCCTTTACCCATTCCCAACCATCGGGAATCCCATGCCTTGTAGAAAGTGTGAACTCACCTTTGGTTGTTCGGTTGAACTCTTAAAATAGCTAACGGTCAGGGTTGGTCAATCACGTCCTAATATGATTACCATTTAGTTTGATAATAGTTTTAAATAAAACACAAAGTTCCTACACGCATCTATCACATAACACTCACTCACGTTAATAGTTCACGTTAATAGTTCACGTTAATAGTTCACGCCCATATAAACATCCCATCTATAACCATTCAAAAGCAAACATACGATATTGCACATAACACTTTCATTGACATACAACACGTTAGATCATTCTCAGATAACCTACCCGACATTTAGACACGCAAATTACTACTTATGTCGTTTTAGCTTTAACATTCAAAACTGGGCTGTTTTCGGGCATTTTAATAAAATAGTTAACTTATTCCAAAAATTCCCAAATTTTTACAGAATGTCTTAAACGATCCAGTTATTATTCTGTAAAAATTTTGGGATTCAATTCATTACTAGTTATTTTTTAAAAATCATTAGCGGGCTGAAATCAGATTCATCACTTTCTGACTGCAGTCCACGGTAAAATTCATTTAAAATTCATCATAAGTCCGATTGACGAAATTCCAATTGGGGAATAACAAAGACATCAGTGGCCATCAACAATACAAATTTCATTTTCTAACTCTAAATATTTCCCAGTTATGACTCAAAACATAATGCATAAAATCTGCAGAAAAACGCAGCTTTAATTGCTGAAACGAAATCATTTATTTAAAATAGAAAACGAAGTCCAAAAATTATGATTCCTGTTCCATTAGAAGCGTTTTTCAAAATAACACGTCATAGACTCAAGAAAATCAACTTTTCGTTATGTTAGGACCCAGTTACAGCCAACCGAAGTCGGTTGTAAACACCAAACAGCCTCCTGTTTTCAGCCTTTAACATTTTACTGCGAGTTCTAATGGTTTTGTTTACATGTTAACAAACAACAACGACACTTAAACATCACATACAGCAGATCTCATAAAAAACTCAGATTATTAATCACCAAAACATCAAGAACTACCCAGATTTAAACCCGCAACCAATACCCTATAACCAAACACATAAGCGGTCTAACCTCGCAAACATCATTCAAACAAAATATATATCAGTCTATTTCTAGTACTCAATATCTTTTTACTTTTTATCATCAACATGCAAAGCATGTCATGTTCATCACTACAACAACGGACCTGTAGAGAAACTTAGTTTAACTATAAACATGCAAAGTTTATTCCAACTTATAGCTAATTCAGAACATCAAACGGTCATTGTTACCTTAGAAGTCGAACCCGGACGTATTTGAAAGTGAGACGAGAGCGGTGAAACACGAGTACGTGACGCTGGCTGAATCGTGGTCGTAGGACACGAATTGGAACTGATGCGGCAGGGAATACGGTGGTCACGACCAATATGTAGCGGTCGTATAACGGTTCCGAATCAAGGCTGTGAAGATGGGTGAATCAGTCAACAACATAAAACAAAGTTCAAAAGAGGAAACACCGTCGACTAATCGGTACCTGTAGTCACACTTAAATGGAACAACCGAACCAGTAGCGGGGAACAGAGATGTGGCAGTAATGAAACCGTAGTAGAAAGAATTGGAATCATGTACAAGGAGTTCAAATGATGAGTAAAAACTAAAACAAATTTTAAGTCGGTATTCACGACCGTAATGTTCGGCTAAATTGTTTCATTGAGGTTAAACTTTGGATTTAAATATGAAGATAAAGGTTGACGGGATCCATATGGGTGAATGCATTGATAAATATCAAATGTCAACACAATTAATATAATATGTAAAACACATAACCAACAATTTGTTATTCCTTCTATTATTATTAATATACATATTCCACTAATCTTGTTAGTTTAGATTTTTAATTTAACGTAGATATGTTAAATTAGGGGTGGTCATCACTTGCAAAAAATTCATCACTTACAACATCCAATCAAGTTCCGCCATGTCATCAACCATTATTCCATCACTTACAAACTTTTTTAGTGGCAATGGTCAACACTCACAACACCCAACAATAAACCCTCACACCCCCTCACATCCATTTATCACTCAATACCTACAACACGTGAAATATATCACGCACTACATCCATCACTCGTTGAAATATATGGTGGCGGTGGTAATCTATATTGTCCACGCGTTGAACATTGGTCATCACGCAACATCACGTGTTCCACCCCCACTGCCCTTATGTTCAACATGTGACGTAGAAACATAGCATGTAACGAAACTTTATTTATAGATGCGAATAAATGGTGCTAACCTCAAAAGTGCGGGTTGTCACATCATCCCCGAGTTAAAAGAAATTTCGTCCCAAAATTTAGCAAGCAATCACTTAGGAAGCTAGTTTTGTTGAGCGTTTTCGCGGGGTATCACATCATCCCCATGTTGGTTTGGAATTTCATCCCGAAATTCAGTAGTAGCTTCAGCACTGGACGCGTCTTTCTTAAACAATTGAGGATACTTCCGCATCATTTGGTCTTCTCATTCCCAGGTGAACTCTGGCCACGACGGGAGTTCCAACGAACTCGAACAATGGGTATCCTGATGCGTTTGAGAATCTTGACCTCCCGGTCCAAGATTTCCACTGGTTCCTTGACGATTCGCAACCGATTGTCGTTAGAGAGTTCCTTTAAATGAAGTAGGAGGGTCTCATCTGACAGACACTTCTTCAGACTTGACACATAGAGTATGTTGTGAACTCCACTGAGTTCTTCTGGCAGGTTCAGTCTATACGCCACTTTGCCGATTTTCTCAATGATTTCGAAAGGTTCAACATGACGCGGATCAGATTAAGCTTGCCCTGATAGTCAAAATGAACCACACCTTCCCAAGGTGAGACTTTAAGTTGCACTCAATCCCCAACATGGAACTCGAGTGGTTTCCTGTGCTTATCAGCATAGCTTTTCTGACGGTCACGAGCTGCCGCCCTTCGTTTTCGTATTTGGGCAATCTTTTCTGTCGTGTCGACGACGAGTTCTGGGCCAGTGATTTCGCTGTCACCAACTTCTGCCCATCATAAGGGCGATCGGCATTTCCGTCCATACAAAGCCTCGAATGGAGTAGCCTGGATGCTAGTGTGGTAACTGTTGTTGTACGAAAACTCCACCAAAGGCAGATGCCTTTCCCAGCCATTACCAAAGTCGATTACACACGCTCAAAGCATGTCTTCAAGAGTTTGAATGGTGCGTTCAGACTGCCCATCCGTCTATGGATGATATGTCATGCTCATGCCTGGACGTGAGCCAAAGGATTTGTGCATCGCCTGCCACAAATCAGAGGTGAAACACGGATCTCGATCAGAAATGATGGAAGCTGGCACCACGTGCCTTGAAACTACTTCCTTCAGGTAGATGTCTGCTAGAGTAGAGAACTTATCCTTCCCTTGATAGCCAGGGAGTGTGCAGATTTTGTGACACCCCAGGAAAAACCATACAACTTAACTAGCTTCCTCAGTGAGTACGTGTTAAATTTCGGGACGAAATTTCTTTCAACTTGGGGATAATGTGACAACTCATGTTTTAGAACTCTTTTGTGTGCTTTGGTATAACGTGTGTGAACTCTATGTGATTACTTGATTAGCTTGATTAGCCGATTTTAATGAAATGATTATAAGTTGAATTATTCTGTGTTATGTGTGATTGAATTGTGAATATAAGTGAACAACACCAACCTAGTCGCACAAAACCTAACCGATCGCACAACACCCTCTTTGGGTCATTCATTCCTCACGGCCGCACATGATGGTGCTCGGCCCAAACCCAACACAACTGAAGCCCAAGCTGGGCCTGAACCCTATGATTTTCGCATAACACTAAGGGGTTGGTGTATAACCCTCATTATCCTCTAAACACAAGAAAACACACAAACCCTAGCTCTCTCTCCTCTCCCTCTCGGTACGACGGCAACCCTTCATCTCCTTCGAAGTTTCATCGTCTACAAGCACACTTTGTTCACCTCTTGATCCGGTTAGTGTTACACCCTTGTTTGGTTATTTATGATCTTTGAGTCATGTTACTTGTAGACTGTGGTTGCATGATCTTAGATGTTAAAGTTGTATGTTTTATAGAACACTTTGTGAACAATCCATAATTCACTATTATAAGTAATCGAATTATACTGTTAATAACGATTGTGAACATAGGGATTATGTTATGATATGTATTTGTTCAAGATCATGCATGTTAGGGTTGATGAGTTTGATTCAGTCCGATCGATTACTTGTGATGTTAATGTTTAAAAGTTGATGTTGAATGATGAATGAAACAATCTTGACATGTGCCGATATTCTTGTGGTCCGAATAATGCTTTGATGATTTTGTTAGTGGTTATTAATTGATTAATTAAGGTTCATAAGAAATAATTGGAAACTCTATGATTTGATCAAATAAAGGAGCAAATAGAAACTGTTAATTATTGAGGGGATTAAATAAATGGAAACTGTTGGAATGGATTAATTGAATCGAATAAATGGTGTAACTAATTGCATGGAATTAGAAATGTTATAACTAATCGCACAAGGCCAAACGCACAAGGCTGGTCGTACAAGGCCAATCGCACAAGATATATTAGGGTACAGTAGTTAGAGCACAATGTATAACTCGTAAAACTCAGTCGCACAACATCTTGTGAATCGCACAAGTTGTGCTGATCGCACAAGATGTTGGGCCTTTCAAATGTTTAAGTTGTGTATGTTATTGGGCGAGAAGCCCAAACTCCAAATGCACAAGATATCAGTAGTCGCACAAGATTATTTGGATTGCACAAGTTAAAGTGTTTGCTTAATTGTTGGGCCGCACAAGTCCTGGACTGCGTATGATTTATTGGGCCGGGTTTATGATTGGATCGCACAACATGTTGTGGGTCGCACAAGGTTGTGCTGAACGCACAACATGTTGGGTCGAGTGATGATTGGGCTTTATTTGCTCACACAAGCTCAACGACCCAATCATCTGTGTCGCATAAGTTTGGGTTATGTTTATATAAACTGTATGCTACTGTTAATATAATCTATGTGTTTGCCATGATTCGCCATGTGTCGTGACTTGTTAGCCTATGTGTAAACCTACGTGCACTACTTGAACCTAGACCTGACCTTTATGGTAACCATGAAAGGACGTGGTTGACCACTAGCAGCTTGATTGGCCTTTTGTGTATCTGCCAAGCAAACCGAGGTGAGTTCACACTTTCTATAAGGCATGGGATTCCCAGGGGTTGGGAATGGGTTAAGGAATATGGATTCCTCGTCCTCCTTGGGTAGGACAGTACGGGTTAAGGAATGTAATTCCTCGTCCTCTTGGACAGTTTAAATTTCAAGAGACCAAAACTCTATCACGAAGTCCCTCCTTTTATATCGACTTAATCGCCGGGGCAATGGTGAGCGGGTCATTAGTTAGATAGCGCTATTTAGGTCTGACAAGCCTCACATCGTGCCGCAGAGGACAGGCGTGAACTAATGGATCTGGGCACGTCAATGATGATAGACATTGACGCTAAGGGCACATAAACATGACTAAAGTCAGTGGTCGATATGGTAACGAGTCTAGTAGTGTAAACATGGGGTAGCCCCCATGGCTAGATTGCCAGAGTAATCGGGATTAAACAAAACACGTTTTCAACTATGGGGTAACCCCCACGGCAAGTAAGCCAGCTAAGGAAAACTATGCTTTTGAAACAACTTAAAACGAACACCCAACTGTGAACTCGCTCAACTTTGTTGTTGATTTGTTGTTACATGCCTTGCAGGCCTTTAGGTGCATATCATTGGGACTTGCTGTCTGGGAAGCTGGAGTGGTCATGGGTCGAGATACATGGAAACACTATACAAGACTAATAGCTTTTACATGTGGTTATAAACACTTAACGAATGATTTATGCTTCCGCTGTACACTATAAAATATAATGTAACATTGTAACACTTATTGTTAATCAATGAAAGTTTTATTTACATATACCTATGAGTTCAATGTGATTGGTGGCTAATATCTTGGTACGTCACACGCTCCGCGGTAATTCCGCATGTGGTATTTTGCGGGTGTGACAGATTGGTATCAGAGCCATTGGTTATAGTAAACTTGGTTTTAAAAAGGGGAAAAATGTTTTGTAAAACCAGACTATAACCGAACAGTTCTGCAAACGTGAATACGACCATGACACTCAGCTCCAGATTGCAAGGTTCGTCTCTCGTATACCCATTATACTGCCTGATTAGTGAACACTTACATATGTTATTGACTGTGATTGCACGTTCCGCACAACAGTATGAGATAGTATATTACTTTCATGTGACTGATAGGGTGGTATATCCCTAAACCTTCATGACTTACACTTCGTGATACTCTTTGTTAACTACATGAGTTTGGGGAATCATTTGACATGAGTTAAGGGGAACTGAGGTGAGCATGCAAACCACAATATTATTGTGGGTGCACACATAATAATAATGTGGGGTGTATGCGAGTCCCAGTGAGCCTTAACAGGTGGAAAATGAGTTCCATTCCATTATTTGATCAAGGTAAACATAACAAACCTATAGGGGTCATAGCAGTGATTGTCCCCCTACTCGAACGTGAACCTTTCATTCATCTCTGGATCCTTTCGAATCCCGATGTTAGCAAGTATTACCTGAACACCCATCTGAACGACTACCGAACTGTGTAGAGTATTAGGTTTTTATATGAGCGTCCCTGAAATGGATGTCTCCGCGTCAAATGACTGGTCTATACCCTCCTCGCCTAACTTTGTTTGCTAGAATCTAGCACGATAACGTTTTAGACTTCGAAGTGCGATCACTTCTGCAACTCTCTGGAAGCATATCGTGTAATACCCAGCTAACTTGCAACATCAATGAACAGGAGGATGAGCGTAGTACTTTACCGACCACAGTACTTTGACGACCCTGATTACCGAAAACGAGTACCAGCGAATTGGTCTCAAGCGAATCCTTAACCCTTGTCAGTGACTCATGGGAGTCAGCACTTGCGAATCAACCAGGACATAAGCAACAACAATCGACTATGACGCGAAATGTGTAAGTGCCAGCACAGTGAGTAGTACTTTAGGATGTGGCTTAGAATATGGAAAGTTGGACCTCGACGGCGAAGAATAGTAGGGCTCCGTTACGAACAACGACATTGGGAGTAGCAGTCACAGCGACAACAAGGTGATCGTTACCCTAGCCTACAGTAAGGAAAGAAAAGAGACTACAACGTGGATTGTCCGTGGTTAAGTTAAGGGGACAACGATCAAAGGAACAACGACAGTACTTGGAATCCTAGTCATGATAACAGCAACACTAGAAATGATGCTCATGGGAGGGCATTTAGAATTGGCATGAGCGACGCCAGGATTTTAGCAACATGGTAGCTAGTATGAGCAGCTAATAGCTTCGTCTTTGCTCTGTTTGACCCTGATACACCTTGAATTTGAACCTGTTGTGGAATCGGCTGACGACAAGACAATTGACATTTCATGTGTTAGTTGGGATGCAAATTTGACCTTGTGGGACAAGCGATCGACATCGATCTTCCTTCTGCTATCCTTGATTGTTTGAAACTGTAGCTAGAATGGATTGGTAATCCATACATCGCGCAGATATAACTGTGAGGAGAAAACTTCGCGTATCCCTCTCCCTAGTGGAGAATCGTCATCTGTCTCAAAGTATTAGAATTGTGCAAAGGATAGCGTTAATTCTGCAATGAAAGCTTGGAAGTGTCCACGGAAGGATTATCCCGCTATGCTAGCACTTATTATTGATGCTAAGGCTGAGGAAAAGAGGATCGAGGATTCACCCTTGTTCGTGATTTCTACCTATGTGCTACCAGAAGAACTATCAAGTGTACCCTCACATCGTCCGGAGGAGTATCAGATTGGTATCAGGTCAGGGGCAGCCCTGATTACTCGTACTCTTACCGTGCTGCATCAGGAGGATTGCAAGAGCTGTTTAATCAACTATGGGGAATATTGAACAGGATGTTTTGTTGAACCTAGTTTTTCGCTTTGGGGAGCCCCAGTTAGATCCATGAATCTTTCGTATGTGTACTGATTATTGAGAACTCAGTAAGGTGGCAGTTAAGAACTGCTTGTCTCAACCATGTATTGACCACCTGTCGACCAGTTGCAAGGAAAAAGTTCCTATTCGAGGATTGGCTAGCGAATGAACGAACTATCATCAGATGAAAATCCAAGAGGAGAATTCCCTTAGAAACAGCGTGTCGAACGTAATGCAGCCATTGCAACTTTGTACACCATGATCATTGAGCCGATCAACACCAGAGCAGCTTCAGGGATCGCTTGAATCGACTGTATTTATTGATGACGTTCTGAGTCATGACCAGGAGAAAGGAACACCATGGGTGGCATATGTAATCTATTTCAGCACCTCTGTGGGAGGAGCCATTATGTGCGAAGTCATGCATTTTGATCAGGTAACCAACGGAGTGGGAATACTAGTGGATCTCGCTGAGATGCATCTTGGTAGGAATCGATCGACACCAAAGATTCCTTCGGGGATGTAGCAACTCCTTGAGTTCACTCGATACTAACGCAGCTTACCCACAGGATTGTCGAAGGTCACATAGCTTAAATCCCTTTAGCACAGTAGGGTACTGTGTTCGTGGAAGACGAAACAGGAGGACGTCTTTTTAGCTTTCGAGTTCCAACTCTGCAATGAACCGAGCATCATCTTTACCCGAGGGTGCGGGTGATTTAGCGGTATATCATGATGGTCAGAATCAGAGTCCCAGTTACACACCGACGCAACACGAGCGAGTGATTGACCTACGTGATGGAGTTACAAGGAGGAACTGCACGACACACAGCAGGTGGTGAAAACCGTGGCCTTGGGATTTTAGGTGGGGGCATTACTTGGACGGTACCAGATGTGTTATTTAGACGGATCACAAGGGCCTCCCGTGTACTTTTGTCTCGACAGAGCTAGATCAGTCAACGAGATCACTGGAGGGAACTTTAGGATGATTGCAACTATGAAACTTGAACGTGCACAAGCCTTGCAGCTCACTATCGACTCTAACATACATGATCAGACTCGCTCTGTTCAAACTGGAGAACTGTAGGAAGAAGATTTCCAATTCGAACCCATGCGGGGCATGGTGAAGCAACGTTCGACAGGTCAGACAATGTTCGCTACCTTATGGAATAAATGTGGGTTCCCCTATACGACAACTGTAGGAAACATATGTTGAGCAAAGCACATCAGCAATGATACTCTAGTCATCTGGGTTTTGATGAGAGATACTAGGAACTATAAACCTTGTACTAGTAATCGGGCATGAAGGCCCCCCTAGCTAGGTATGGGAATGGTGTTTGACTTGAGGGAAAGTCAAAGTGAAGTGTTAACAACCAGAAATGCCTATATCAAAAGCGAAAACAAGCTGCCAAGGATTCGGTCG
>JARYGA010041273.1:0-29583 GCA_030545235.1 Helianthus tuberosus
TAGTCTTCATGTTTAATCTTCTTCATATCAAACGATTCTAAACCGTTGATCAAGAGTATATTCAAAGACTTTCAGATTGCAATTCTCCAGAAGAAATTTTAAAAATAGTCAATGAAATTCAACAGTCTCCATCCCCTTCAAAGCACTCATCTCCGGGGACTGAAGTCTTTCAAGATTCTCAAGACCCATATGATATGATGTAAAAATAATATATATATATATATATATATATATATATATATATATATATATATATATATATATATATCGACAATAGATGATAAAGTAATGATAAAAGTTTGGAAGAATAATTATCTTCAAAAGTGGTGCAAAATAATTCAACAAAAGGACAATCAACTTTTCTTTTTTTCAAAAGTGAAGCAAATAATTCAACAAAGAGACAATCAACTTTCCAATTATGGAAGATTGTGCAACAAAGAGACAACCAACTTTCCAATTCTTCAAAGATGGTGCAAATAATTCTCAAAGAAGACAAACAACTTTAAGAGCATTTTCAACAAAGGCAATTTCATACGGAAGCTCTTTTCAAGAATCAATAATGAAGACTCTTTTACTCCATCTATAAAAGGGAAGAAGAACAATGAAGAAAGACACACCTTTTCTTACATCTTCTCTTATGTATGAAAAAACCTTCAAACCCAAAACTTGTATTATCAACCTCTCTATGTTCAAAATCTTTAGATTTTCAAATTATAGTTGCTCCTCCCGATTGTAAGGAAATCAATTGTAATCAAGATTTTCAATCAATAAATTCAGGTATATTTTAAATTTATATTATGCTTATTTATGTTGCCATCTCTTTAAAATAATTAATATAGTCTTCATGTTTAATCTTCTTCATATCAAAACGATCCTAAACCGTTTTGGTATCAGAGCCATGTCTCTGTTTTTAGAAATTGTTTTTATAACTAATTTATTATGATTGTTAGCCCTGAATTTTTAAAGGGGGGTAGAACTATGTTGGTAAGCCATGTCGATTGTCGGTTGGATTAGCATTATGCCCAAAAGAATACTGAAAATGGGCAGCCGGACCACGACGATATGGGGGTGTTCCCTCAGTATAAGCTCTACTTTAAAAATTTAAAGACTAATAATTATAATGAATCAGTTATCAAAATTCTTTTCTAAACGAGATTATAGCTCAAATACTAATGATAATGATGAAGAAGACTTAAACATGAATTCTTTTCATATAAATTCTGTTGAAATTAATATTTCTCAGATTGAAAACAATCTTTTAAATTGGAATATACCAAAACAAGATGTTAAAACTATTTACAGAATTGGTACTTTTGATTTTTTACAAGATTATTCTATAAAAACTCATGAACAAACCATACCTATTAATAAAGAGTATCAAAACATGCAATTATTATCTGTAGAAGCTATTAAAAGACATAGAAAATTATATAAATTTCTACACATAGGATTAGTTCAAGTCGCTAGTAAACCTATGTTCAGATTAGGAATTGATGCTCCTATATTACTAATTCTAAGAGATGCAAGACATACAAACTTTAATAATTCTTTGCTAGCTATGGCTGAGTCTAATATTTCAAATGGTCCTATTTACTTTAATTGCTACCCAAACTCTTCAATTGGTTTATTTGATCTAAATATTTTAGATACTTTAACATTTACAATTAAAACCAAAAACTTAGAATTCAAAGAAAAAACTAATGCTGCAGTAGTTATATATAGAATATATTACAAGACTATGACTACCACTATAGAACCTAAAACAAAATTAGTATCTCCAAAAGATGAAACTATTATTTTTGAAGCTAATACCATGCATACAAAGATAAGAACACCTAAAAAATTAAAATGGAATGAAATAACTCAATCATTAACATGGAATTTACAAGATATAAACCCGCCAAAACTTATAGAGATAGAAAATCAAACATCTAGCATAGTGGAACATTCTGATGGTTCACAATAGATATTTCTTTTAGTAATATATTACCAAGGCATTCTATAGGAGCAAGTACTTCTAGAAATACTTTAGATAAAAGTCTATTTAGAAGAAGTTTATCAATGAAAATGAAAGGTGTTGATTTTTCAAATACTATTCCAAGACCACTATATGATGAAAATGATAGTGATAATAATACTTATGTTCCAACTAAGTCTGATATGGAAAATTATGAAGATATACAATGAGTGATTCAAAAATTCAAGTTAGAAGAAATTACAATATTTGGTTTTTGAAAAATTGCAATAGAAGAATAAAATATTTGAGGGAAAGAATAGAACAATATAATAATGACTCATGCATCATGCCTCCATCCGACCCATATCATCCCTCTAATTATACATCTAACCCGTATCATCCCTCTAGCTATATATTATTTTTAGAAAGAAAATTAAGAGAAGAAAATAATTATAGAGTAAAGCTTATGGAAAAAAATTCAAGCACAACTTGTTAATTATGGATAAAGAAATGTTAAAATATTTAAAAGATGAAATGTTCAATGAATATAATAATAAAAATTTAATATGGTATTTTTCTACATTCAATGAAGATGAAAGATTTTTACATGAGATTGATTGGCACTTATATATGTGTGAAAATGATGAAAATATTTCATTTTTCTCCTGGTTCCCTCTTTACTGTATAGAAAATAAAATTAAATATCCATTTTTTGAAAATATATATGTTAGTAATACTATAACCAAAACTTATACAATTATAGATAAAAATGAAGATATTACTAGTATACATCCTCCACATACGGATATAAAAATAAAAGTTGAAAATAAAGATTATATTGCAAAACCTTTGGCAAACATTAAGGAAGATATAGATAAAAACGTAAAGACAATTATTTTTCAAAATAATTACACCAATGAAAAATTAAATACCATAGGAGAACAATTAGAAAGGATAGAAACTAAGAATAAAAATTATTTAGATCAACCTAGTACTTCAAATACTAAAATAATAACTGAAAATATTGAAAATCCAATATTTAAACCATATAGTATATATATCCCAATACGTTTAAACAAACAACAAGATATGTTACAAGATATTTCTTCAAAAATTTTAAAACTAAATATAAATGTTATTTCAGATCAAGAAATTCAAAGTATTGAAGAACAATTTAATGATTTTCAGATAGAAGATTCTATAAACAAAATTAAAAGAGGAAATTATCATTTTTCAAAAAATAATACTTATACTACTAGGCCTGAAACAAGAAATTATTACCCTAGACCTACCCCACCTGATTTACAATTTGAAGAACGAGATACTATAGTTCAAGCAAAATATGATGGAACTTCTCTATACGAATGGAATATAGAAGGTCAAACAGAACATCAAATTCTTAATCTATTACAAGAAATGATAATGGCAGCTAATGCATATAAAGAAAATGGAAATAATGAAGCTCAAATCCTTACTATGATAGCTTCTGGTTTTACGGGAATTCTTAAAAGTTGGTGGGATAAATATCTTACAGAAGAAGAAAAACATATAATTCAAAATGCTAAAAAATTAATTATTAAAATAGAAAATAATGTTCAAGTTCCAACTGAAACACCTGATATAATTAATACTTTAATGTTTGCTATAATTAAACATTTTATTGGAAATCCAACAGATTATCAAGAAAGAAATTCTTTAATATTATTAAATCTAACATGTAGAAAATTACAAGATTTTAGATGGTATAAAGATGTATTTCTTTCAAAAGTTATGACTAGAGATGATTGTAAAGAAGCGTATTGGAAAGAAAGATTTATAGCTAGGTTACCAAAACTATTTGCAGAAAGAATTAGAGAGAAAATTAAAAAAAGATTTTAATAATAATATTCCTAATAGAGATTTATCCTATGGTCAAATAATAAATTATATAAATCAAGAATGATTAAAAATATGTAATGATTTAAGATTAAAAGAAAAAATAATAAAAAAGGATGGTATTCAAGGCCATAAGTGTCACACCCCCAAAATCCACATGCGGAGTATCACCGCTTGGAGGCGTGACTGACCAGGATCAAACCACTAATCATATTGAACCAGTAAACAATTCAATGTAAAAGTCCAACCAACACAATTTAGTGTCCAAAACAAACATAGTTAAGTTATGAGCGGAAGCAAAATGTTCAAAACCAAATCAAAAGTTTAATTATCAAATGTTTAACATGGCACACAGCTGTCCATGTCCCACAACGACTCTTCCTTGTGCAAGCTCCAGCTAAGTACCTATAGACCTGCAAAGCATGTAGTAACGAGTCAACAACAAGTTGAGTGAGTTCACGTTTGGTTGTCCAGTTTATAGTTGTTCCGAAAACACAGTTTGCTCTTTACCAGCTATCCAGCCGTGGGGGTTACCCCATAGTTCGAAAAACGTTTATTAGTTACCCGTTCTTACGTTGGCTATTCCAGCCCGGCTCTATGGCCGTGGGGGCTACCCCATGTTTAATTCACCAGACTCGTTACCATATCGACTACTAACGTTCGTCAAGTTTAAGTGCCCTAACGTCTGTGTCTATCATCACTGACGTGCCATAGTCCATTAGTCCACGCCCGTCCTCTGTGGCACGGTGTGAGGTTTGTTAAACCTAATAGCGCTATTTAACTAATGACCCGTTCGCCATTGGCCTCGACGATTAAGTCGATATAAAAGGAGGGACTTCGTTGATAGAGTTCTAGTCTAGTATAGTTAAATCCGTCTCATACTGGATGAGGAATCTATGTTCCTGATTACGTCTCAACAGGACGAGGAATCTATGTTCCTGATTACGTCTCAACAGGACGAGGAATCCCTATTCCTTAACCCATTCCCAACCCCTGGGAATCCCATGCTTTGTAACGAAGTGTGAACTCACCTTGGTTTGCTCGGCAGATTACACAGAAAGGTCAAGTCTAGCAGCTAGTGGTCAACCACGTCCTAACATGGTTATCACACATGTCAGGTTTAGGTTCAAGTAAAGCACATATGATTACACATAGGTAGCTGAGTATGAACACAAGTTGATCATGGCAACACATAACACACATTAACACCTTAACAGTAACAGTCAAGCACTCATCGTGTCTAACTTGTACGATCCGAGAGTAAAAGTCCACAAACAGTCGGCCCAACATGTTGTGCGGTCGGCACAGCCCTGTGCGACCCACATCATGTTGTGCGACTCAGATAAATACCTGGCCCAAAAGTCAAAAGCCCAAACATACCATTATACGGCCCAATCTAACAGTTAAACAAATAGTCTTGTGCGATTCCATTTGATACCCGGCCCGAGTAACAATAAGCCCAAATAAGCATAATTGGTTCAACAAGCAACCGGCCCAACAATTAAACAAATAACCAACTTGTGCGACCGATGGCACCTTGTGCGACTGATGGTGCCTTGTGCGACTGAAACTTGTGCGTTCAGATCAGCTTGTTCGACTGATCATTTAGTGCGTATGGACATCTTGTGCGACCAAGATGTCTTATGCGATTAGTTTAATATCCCGGATTTCCTGCCTATCTGTTACACACATTAGGTAGTTTCCAAGATTGCCCTTTATCAATTAACACAATCATGGATTCTAACCAATCCCTTACTCGATCAAACAAGGTTTTTAATCATTTGTCTCACATAACCCTAACATCATAATTATGAACAACAACCACACATGATCATCATCGAAATAAACAACAATGGCCGACAACTTATCAAATATTATTATATGTTCCGATTTCATGAGTGTCCAGCCGATTACATGCATGCGAATCAGGATTATTATATATTAATTTGAACATGCACTGAGATCTTATTCCAATTAAAATACATGTAACAATCACAAAACATACTGACAATTCACATGCAAGTAATCATGAAAGATCCTTAAAAATACAATTAATTGAAATCACATGCTCATCATCATGGATACACACTGTTCGAACAAAACAACAATCATTCCACTAGTCCCATCAACACACATTCTCATGCTAACATGCCATAACCTAAGTCAATTATAGACAACTTTTTTTTAAACAATCCGAATCATAGAACATACCAGCCGATTTAACAAGTATTCGGTTCTCAATCATTAACAACATCACTAAGTATTAATCCTATATCGATTAACATACTTTACATGTGAGCCGAAACCTTAACATTAACCATTATCATTCATAATTTATTATATGCGAATCATATAATCATCATATCATGTAACACACATTCAACAATTATAACACTAACCGATTAAAGAAGAATGTAGAGATTGATCCGAGAGGTAAAGCTTCGAGAGGGATGAAGGTTGTTGCCGTCGAGTTTGAGAAGAGAGAAAGGGAGCACTAGGGTTTGGTGTTTTTAGAATGTTTAGCAAAAACAAATGAGGAGTATACCCTCTCTAGTGTTATGCGACAAAAGAAGGAGTGGGCCGAACTCTCAATGGGCTGCCATGATCCGCATACAAGGTGTAGCCCAAATGGGCTTGTGCGATCGAATGGTGTTGTGCGTTTGGGTCGTTCCTATACATACATACATACCACACAACATATAATCACCTAACATTCAATAACGTAATATTCTATTAAATCATCCAATACACATAGTCACATAAGGTTTACGTTACATCAAGGTACAAATATAGGTTCGAAATACGAGTTGTCACATTATCCCCAAGTTAAAAGAAATTTCGTCCCGAAATTTAGCACGTACTCACTGAGGAAGCTAGTTAAGTTGCATGGTTTTCCTGGGGTGTCACATCCTCCCCCCGTTGATCTGGAATTTCGTCCCGAAATTCCGTAGCTTCAGCCTCAGTAGTGGTTGTACCGGTTGCGAACAGTTGGGGATACTTTTGTTTCATCTGATCTTCACGTTCCCAGGTGAACTCTGGGCCGCGACGTGAGTTCCAACGAACTCGAACGAGAGGTATTCTAGTACGCTTGAGGACCTTAACATCCCGGTCAGTGATTTCAACAGGTTCCTCGACGAATCGTAGCTGCTCGTCGATCGTGAGCTCCTTCAAAGGAACTACGTGGGTCTCATCTGACAGACACTTCTTCAGATTTGACACATGAAAAACGTCGTGAACTGCACTGAGTTCTGCTGGTAAGTTCAGTCTGTAGGCCACCTTGCCTATTTTCTCAATGACTTCGAAAGGTCCAACGTATCGTGGGTTAAGTTTGCCCCGTTTGCCAAAACGAACCACACCCTTCCAGGGTGAAACTTTGAGTAGTACACGCTCCCCAACCTGGAGCTCTAATGGTTTTCTGCCCTTATCGGCGTAGACTTTCTGACGGTCACGAGCTGCCGCCATTCGTTGTCGTATCTGGGCAATTTTCTCTGTTGTGTCAACCACATGTTCTGGACCAGTAATCTGACTATCCCCCACCTCTGCCCAACAAAGAGGTGACCGGCATTTACGCCCGTACAATGCCTCAAACGGAGCAGCTTTAATGCTGGTGTGGTAGCTATTGTTGTACGAAAATTCCACAAGTGGCAGATGCTTTTCCCAGCCGTTGCCAAAGTCAATTACACATGCCCTAAGCATGTCTTCGAGGGTCTGGATGGTGCGTTCAGACTGTCCATCTGTTTGCGGGTGATAAGTTGTGCTCATGTCTAACCTTGAGCCAAAGGACTTGTGCATTGCTTTCCACAGTTCTGAAGTAAAACGTGCATCTCGATCCGAGATAATAGAGGTGGGCACCCCGTGCCTCGAGACAACTTCCTTGAGATATACTTCTGCTAGGGTGGAGAACTTATCTGTTTCTTTGATGGCCAAGAAGTGAGTAGACTTTGTGAGTCGATCCACGATCACCCAAATAGTATCGTTACCACGTTGTGATCTAGGCAGGCCAGTAACAAAATCCATGGAAATTTGCTCCCATTTCCATTGTGGTATCTCTGGTTTTTGAAGTGGGCCTGACGGTTTCTGGTATTCCGCCTTGACTCTCGCACAAGTCAAGCACTTACTAACGTAAGTTGCTATGTGGGCCTTCATGCTAGGCCACCAATATGTGGTTCTGATGTCGTGGTACATTTTGTCCGAACCAGGGTGCACTGAGTAGCGAGACTTGTGTGTTTCATCCATCACAAGCTCTCGTAGGTTGCCATAAAGTGGGACCCAAATGCGTCCTATTACGTAGTAAGCACCGTCTTCCTTTTGTTCTAAACGTTGCCTTGAGCCGCGTAGGGCTTCAGCCCTGACGTTTTCTGGTTTCAATGCTTCTACCTGAGCATGTCGTATTTGAGAAGGAAGACTAGACTGTATAGTAAGTTGTAACGCTCGTACGCGCTTAGGCGCAGTGTCCTTTCGACTGAGGGCATCGGCCACAACATTGGCTTTGCCCGGGTGATATCTGATCGAGCATTCGTAGTCGTTCAGTAGCTCGACCCATCGTCGCTGTCGCATATTGAGTTCCTTCTGTTTGAAGATGTACTCGAGGCTCCTGTGATCAGTGTAGATAGCGTATTTGGTACCATATAGGTAGTGTCTCCATATCTTAAGTGCAAAAACAACCGCTCCCAGCTCCAGATCGTGTGTAGTGTAGTTCTTTTCATGAACCTTGAGTTGGCGTGAGGCGTAGGCTATAACTTTATCCCGCTGCATCAATACGCAACCAAGACCCTGAATGGATGCGTCACAGTAAACCACGAAGTCGTCTGTGCCCTCTGGCAATGAAAGGATAGGTGCACTGCAAAGTCTATCCTTTAAGTGCTGAAACGCTAACTCCTGTGCGTTTCCCCAACGATAAACAACGCCCTTCTGCGTTAGTGAAGTAAGAGGCTGAGCAATCTTAGAAAAATCCTTAATAAACCTTCTGTAGTAACCTGCCAATCCCAAGAATTGGCGAATTTCCGTTGGCGTACGAGGTGCAGGCCAGCTCTTGATTGACTCTACCTTGGATGGATCAACGTGAATTCCATCCTTGTTCACCACATGGCCTAAGAAATGGACTTCACGAAGCCAGAAGTCACATTTTGAAAACTTGGCATACAGCTGTTCTTTTCGAAGGAGTTCCAAAATAAGTCGTAAATGTTGCTTGTGTTCCTCCTGACTCTTCGAATAGATCAGGATGTCATCGATGAAGACAATAACGAATTTGTCTAAGTAAGGCTTGCACACTCGATTCATCAAGTCCATGAAGACCGCCGGCGCGTTTGTCATCCCAAAAGGCATGACCAAAAACTCATAGTGTCCATAACGGGTTCTAAAGGCTGTTTTAGAGACGTCCTCTTCTCGGACTCTCAGCTGGTGATATCATGATCTCAAATCGATCTTTGAATAGTAGCTCGACCCTTGTAGCTGGTCGAACAAATCGTCAATGCGTGGAAGAGGATAGCGATTCTTCACAGTCACCTTGTTCAGTTCACGGTAGTCGATGCACATTCTGAACGTACCGTCTTTCTTCTTCACAAATAGCACTGGAGCTCCCCAGGGCGAAGAGCTAGGACGAATAAAACCCTTATCTAAGAGTTCTTGTAGTTGCGTAGATAGCTCTTTCAACTCTGATGGAGCTAAGCGATACGGTGCACGAGCTATAGGTGCCGCTCTAGGAGCTAACTCGATTTGAAACTCGACCTGACGATGAGGCGGGAGGCCAGGTAGTTCCTCAGGAAATACCTCAGGATAGTCGCGTACAATCGGAAAATCTTCTATCTTCCTTTCTTTCTTCGAGGTGTCGGTAACGAGAGCCAGAAAGGCAGTGTGGCCCTTACGCAAACACTTTTGGGCCTTAAGGGAAGAAATGATGCTCACAACAGCACCACTCTTGTCGCCACGAATCATGAGAGGTTCATCGCCTGGGCGAGGAATACGAACGATCTTTTCGTTGCAAAGAATCTCTGCTTGGTGTTGGGACAACCAGTCCATCCCAATTACAACGTCGAAACTACCCAGAGTGATAGGAAGGAGGTCGATCGAGAAAGTGTGATCAGCAAGAACGAGATTACAACCTTTGACTACGTGTGTGACCTCTAAACTCTTACCATTAGCTAACTCTACATCGTGTTTGGGGTTCAAAGGTGTTGGGGTTCGTTTAAGCAGTTGACTAACTTTTTGGGACACATAACTAGTATCAGCACCCGAATCAAATAAGACAGTAACGTAAAAGTCGTCGAGAAGGAACTTACCCGTCACAACACTGGGGTCATTCCTCGCTTCTCCATTGCCAATAACGAAAGCACGGCCCCTTGCACCATTGCCATTGTTACCCCCGTTGTTTCCATTCCCCTGATTGTTGTTATTATTGTTGTTGTTCTGGTTCAGCTGGGGACAGTCTTTCTTGAAGTGGCCTTCAGCTCCACACTGAAAGCACCCTTTGTTGTTACCCTGTTGTTGCTGCTGCTGACGTTGATTTGGTGGGGCTCGCTGTTGTTGCCGATTTTGGTTCGCGGGAAACTGACTCCTACATTCTCTTGCAATATGACCAGGCTTGTTGCACCGATGACAGTTACTTCTGGTGCATGGCCCACTGTGATGTAAGTTACAATGATTACATTTGGGGTGATTTCCTTTGTATCCACCCTGACTTTGGCTACCTGACGATTGCTGACTAGGACTCTTATACTCTTCAGTTCTTCTCTGCTGTGACTGGGATTGAACAGAAGTCGAACCTCTGCTTAAAGCTCCATCCCATTTACGTTTGTTATCACTGGGAGGTTCAGAGGTAGCTGTAGCACTAATACGTTTTGGTAACTTGTTTTGCTCCACCGCCTGATCAGTGAGACGGTGAGCCAATTGAACAACCTGCTGGTAGGTGGCGAGGTTTGCTGATGTCACATGACTTTGGATTGCTGGCACTAGGCCCTTAAGATAAAGTTCAATACGCTTAATTGGAGGGTCCACCATAGTAGGACACAGTAGTGCAAGCTCATTCGATCTCTTAGTATACGCCTCAATTTCTGACCCCGTCATCTTGAGGTTGAAAAATTCGACTTCCAGCTTATGAATGTCGCCACGACTGCAGTATTCCTCCTTGATCATCTCTTTAAAATTGTTCCATGGGGTGGCGTTAGCAGCAACCAACCCCAGCATTTGGACCTGAGCGTTCCACCATGTGAGGGCTAAACCCTCGAGAGTGCCGGTAGCATATTTCACCCTGCGTGCCTCAGGGCATTCACACATTTCGAACATAGACTCTAGTTTCTCAAACTAGTGGAGGAGGCCTACTGCTCCTTCAGTGCCACTAAAAGTAGTGGGTCGGCAGTCCATAAAAGTTTTGAAGGTGCAAACAGGTGGCTGAGCATGTTGACCTGTTGTGGGTATAAGAAAGGACAAGGTTTAACATAAGGATAGATTCACGAGAGTAGGATCTAAAGATCCAAGAATGAGTTTTTAAACAGCAGGGTATACCTCCTGCTTGTGCGGCTGCAAGTGCCGCAGCAACCTGTTCGTTAATCAGAGCCGTCAACTGGGCTTGTGTCATGTTAATGCGTCCAGACATGATCTTCAAATCAAAAGAAACGTGGGTGAGAGAGGTTCGCGAAAGTGCGATGACAGAGGAGAGTAAGCACACTCGTGTTCAAGTAACAGTAGCTATACTACTATGCATATCATGAGCAAAGTTCTACGTGATCTAGCAAGTAGGCAATGTAAGCATAAACTATATCACCTAGATTGTCGAGCCTTGCACGTGGAGTGAAGCGTCGTTGTGGATCGTAGAGCACTGTACAGGTTATAGTCTGGTTTTAACGAAAACGTTTTCCCTTATTAAAACCAAGTTCTCTATAACCAATGGCTCTGATACCAATCTGTCACACCCCCAAAATCCACATGCGGAGTATCACCGCTTGGAGGCATGACTGACCAGGATTAAACCACTAATCATATTGAACCAGTAAACAATTCAATGTAAAAGTCCAACCAACACGATTTAGTGTCCAAAATAAACATAGTTAAGTTATGAGCGGAAGCAAAATGTTCAAAACCAAATCAAAAGTTTAATTATCAAATGTTTAACATGGCACACAGCTGTCCATGTCCCACAACGACTCTTCCTTGTGAAAGCTCCAGCTAAGTACCTATAGACCTGCAAAGCATGTAGTAACGAGTCAACAACAAGTTGAGTGAGTTCACGTTTGGTTGTCCAGTTTATAGTTGTTCCGAAAACACAGTTTGCTCTTTACCAGCTATCCAGCCGTGGGGGTTACCCCATAGTTCGAAAAACGTTTATTAGTTACCCGTTCTTACGTTGGCTATTCCAGCCCGGCTCTATGGCCGTGGGGGCTACCCCATGTTTAATTCACCAGACTCGTTACCATATCGACTACTAATGTTCGTCAAGTTTAAGTGCCCTAACGTCTGTGTCTATCATCACTGACGTGCCATAGTCCATTAGTCCACGCCCGTCCTCTGCGGCACGGTGTGAGGTTTGTTAAACCTAATAGCGCTATTTAACTAATGACCCGTTCGCCATTGGCCTCGGCGATTAAGTCGATATAAAAGGAGGGACTTCGTTGATAGAGTTCTAGTCTAGTATAGTTAAATCCGTCTCATACTGGACGAGGAATCTATGTTCCTGATTACGTCTCAACAGGACAGGGAATCTTTGTTCCTGATTACGTCTCAACAGGACGAGGAATCCCTATTCCTTAACCCATTCCCAACCCCTGGGAATCCCATGCTTTGTAACGAAGTGTGAACTCACCTTGGTTTGCTCGGCAGATTACACAGAAAGGTCAAGTCTAGCAGCTAGTGGTCAACCACGTCCTAACATGGTTATCACACATGTCAGGTTTAGGTTCAAGTAAAGCACATATGATTACACATAGGTAGCTGAGTATGAACACAAGTTGATCATGGCAACACATAACACACATTAACACCTTAACAGTAACAGTCAAGCACTCATCGTGTCTAACTTGTACGATCCGAGAGTAAAAGTCCACAAACAGTCGGCCCAACATGTTGTGCGGTCGGCACAGCCCTGTGCGACCCACATCATGTTGTGCGACTCAGATAAATACCCGGCCCAAAAGTCAAAAGCCCAAACATACCATTATAAGGCCCAATCTAACAGTTAAACAAATAGTCTTGTGCGGTTCCATTTGATACCCGGCCCGAGTAACAATAAGCCCAAATAAGCATAATTGGTTCAACAAGCAACCGGCCCAACAATTAAACAAATAACCAACTTGTGCGACCGATGGCACCTTGTGCGACTGATGGTGCCTTGGGCGACTGAAACTTGTGCGTTCAGATCAGCTTGTTCGACTGATCATTTATTGCGTATGGACATCTTGTGCGACCAAGATGTCTTATGCGATTAGTTTAATATCCCGGATTTCCTGCCTATCTGTTACACACATTAGGTAGTTTCCAAGATTGCCCTTTATCAATTAACACAATCATGGATTCTAACCAATCCCTTACTCGATCAAACAAGGTTTTTAATCATTTGTCTCACATAACCCTAACATCATAATTATGAACAACAACCACACATGATCATCATCGAAATAAACAACAATGGCCGACAACTTATCAAATATTATTATATGTTCCGATTTCATGAGTGTCCAGCCGATTACATGCATGCGAATCAGGATTATTATATATTAATTTGAACATGCACTGAGATCTTATTCCAATTAAAATACATGTAACAATCACAAAACATACTGACAATTCACATGCAAGTAATCATGAAAGATCCTTAAAAATACAATTAATTAAAATCACATGCTCATCATCATGGATACACACTGTTCGAACAAAACAACAATCATTCCACTAGTCCCATCAACACACATTCTCATGCTAACATGCCATAACCTAAGTCAATTATAGACAACTTTTTTTTAAACAATCCGAATCATAGAACATACCAGCCGATTTAACAAGTATTCGGTTCTCAATCATTAACAACATCAGTAAGTATTAATCCTATATCGATTAACATACTTTACATGTGAGCAGAAACCTTAACATTAACCATTATCATTCATAATTCATTATATGCGAATCATATAATCATCATAGCATGTAACACACAATCAACAATTATAACACTAACCGATTAAAGAAGAATGTAGAGATTGATCCGAGAGGTAAAGCTTCGAGAGGGATGAAGGTTGGTGCCGTCGAGTTTGAGAAGAGAGAAAGGGAGCACTAGGGTTTGGTGTTTTTAGAATGTTTAGCAAAACAAATGAGGAGTATACCCTCTCTAGTGTTATGCGACAAAAGAAGGAGTGGGCCGAACTCTCAATGGGCTGCCCATGATCCGCATACAAGGTGTAGCCCAAATGGGCTTGTGCGATCGAATGGTGTTGTGCGTTTGGGTCGTTCCTATACATACATACATACCACACAACATATAATCACTTAACATTCAATAACGTAATATTCTATTAAATCATCCAATACACATAGTCACATAAGGTTTACGTTACATCAAGGTACAAATATAGGTTCGAAATACGAGTTGTCACAATAAGTAATTAGGAAGCTTTTGTCAACAATATGGACTTGAACCATTTAAAACTCCTTCAAAATCTAAAAAGAAAATTCCTAAACAATTCATCAAAAAGAACTATAAAAGAAAACCATATATTAAAAATAAACAAAAATATTACAAAGACAAGATTAATTTTCAAAAGAAAAAACAGGATAAACAAGATATAGTTATTTGTTTTAAATGTGGAAGCCAAGGACATTATTCAAAAGATTGTTATACTAACAGAAAAATAAATGAGCTGAATATTTCTGATGAATTAAAAGAACATATAAATAAAATACTTATTTATAATAACTCAAGTGAAGACAGTATTTCAGACTATAGTGATAATGATTTAAACAATATTGAAGATTCTAATTCAGAAAGTAGTTCAGAAGAAAATTTATGTGAATGTATTGGTCCTTGTATTTGTGAAATTAATGGTACCATAAATTCTCTAACAGAAAATAATAAAGACCTATTCGAATTATTAGAAAAAATTGATGATAAAGAAGTAAAACAAGTATATTTAAAACAATTAAAAGAAAAGTATAAACTACCAATAGAAAAGGAAGAAAAAGTGTATAATTTCAATGAAATATGTCAAAGGTTTCAAATAAAACAAATAAAAGAAAATCCTATTACAATAACTGAATTACAAATAGAATTAAAAAATATTAAAGAAGAAATTCAAGAAATAAAAGCACAAATTAAAGAATTAGAAAAAGGAAAAAATAAAGAAAAAGAAGAAAACAATAACGATTCTAAAAATAATAACGATACTGAAAATATAGGAAAAATAAATCATTTAAAAGGATTAACTTCTCAAAAATGGTATACTAAATTAAATATTATAATCAATAATGAATTTCGATTAACATTAGTAGCCATAATTGATAATGGTGCTGATATGAACTGTATTCAAGAAGGATTAATACCCACAAAATACTATGAAAAAACTACATATAGATTATCTGGAGCCAATGGAAACCCATTAAATATTAAATATAATTATCAAATGTTCATATTTGCAAAAAAAAAAAAACTATTGTTATAAAACTCAATTAGTTCTAGTAAAAGATTTAACATCTCAAATTATATTAGGACTCCCATTCACAACCCAATTATATCCTTTCATAGTTGAAGAAAAAGAAATAAGAATTAAGGTATTAAATAAAAAGATCTGCTTTGAATTTGCTCATCCAATTACTTCAAAACAAATAAATATTTTAAGCTTAAAAGAAAAACAAAAGGAATTTTTAATTGAACAAATTGATCATGTTAGAATAAAGAATCAATTGCAAGATCAAATGATTATAAATTGAATACAAGAAACTGAGAATAAATTTAAAGATAATATCTGTGCAAATATTCCAAATGGTTTTTGGGAAAGAAAACAACACATTATAAGATTACCTTATATTAAAGATTTTAATGAGAAAAATATTCCAACAAAATCTAAAGCTATACATATGTCTCAAGAGTTAGAAGGCTATTGTAAAAAAGAAATACAAGAATTATTAGATAAGAAGTTAATAAGACCATCAAAATCCCCTTGGTCTTGCTCTGCCTTTTATGTTCAAAATAATGCAGAAATAGAAAGAGGAGCTCCTAGGTTAGTCATAAATTATAAACCATTAAATAAAGTTTTAGAGTGGATTAGATATCCTATACCAAATAAAAGAGATTTATTAAAAAAGATTTATGATTCAAAAATATTTTCTAAATTTGATATGAAGTCTAGATTTTGTCAAGTTCAAATTGATGAAGAAGATTGATATAAAACTGGATTCAACGTACCATTTGGTCACTATGAATGGAATGTAATGCCTTTTGGATTAAAAAATGTTCATTCAGAATTTCAAAATATAATGAATGATATTATTTTACCATTAGGAAATTATGCAATCGTTTACATTGATGATGTATTAATATTTTCAAATTCCTTAGATCAACATTTTAAACATTTGAATGTTTTTTCTACAATATTATTCATAAAAATGGATTAGTAGTATCACCTTCTAAAATGAGTCTTTTCCAAACAGAAATAAGATTTTTAGGACTTAATATTATTTAAGGAATGATAAAACCCATTTACAGAAGTTTAGAGTTTTCAAATAAATTTCTAAATGAAATAAAAGATAAAAAGCAATTGCAAAGATTTTTAGGATGTTTAAATTATATTCATGACTTTTTCAAAGATTTAGGAATCATATGTAAACCTTTATATGACAGGTTAAAAAGAATCCAAAACCATGGACTCAAGAACACACGGATATAGTAAAATATATCAAAGATAAAATAAAATGCTTACCTTGTTTACATATTCCCCATCCTAATGCAAAATTAATTGTAGAAACTGATGCAAGTGACTTAGGATTTGGAGGAATACTAAAACAAGAATTAAATAATAAGGAAAGTTTAGTTAGATATTATTCAGGTGCATGGAATGATACTCAAAAGAATTACTCTACAATTAAAAAGGAAATTTTAAGTATAGTTTTATGTATAAAAAAGTTTGAAGATGATTTATATATGAAACCATTTTTATTAAGAATCGATTGTTTATCTGCAAAATATATTTTAGAAAAGGATATTAAAAATTTGATTTCAAAACAAGTTTTTGCAATATGGAAAGCATTATTAAGCAACTTTGATTTTCAAATAGAATTTATAAAAGAAGAAAATAATTCTTTACCAGATTTTTTATCAAGAGAATTTTTACAGGGAATATAAGCAACTCTGATTCTACAAAAAAGATTGTATTATCAAAACAACAATTCTCAAAATCTCAATTATCAAGTTCTCCAAGTCCTCCGTCAAGACCAACCCATTTGCAACAATTTCCCTTATTACCTAATATTCAAAACAGATTTGCCCCTCTAACCCCAGGACCGAGACCTAGACCTCCATTTTCATCCATTATTCAAAATCTAGAATCAAAACCCATTATTCAATCTCCTCCTTTCACAAAACTCTCTAAACCAGCCTCTCCTTCAACCTCTTCACCAGCCACTATTCCTTATATTATCAACCAAAATAAAAAGATTATCAAAATTCTAGAATGTTTGGAAGTCGAAAAGGTTAGCAGAAATTTTTTATCCTTAATCGACTTCATTTATCCAAGAGGATGCCATTTTTTCAAGGAGGAATACAAGACCAGAGATTATTATCAAGCAATTTTAGTAGATTCAGAATCAGTTATTATTCGGCACAATTTTAATAGTGGAGATCCTTCTAAAATCGTTTATAGTAAAGTAAAAACTTTAAAGATTATATCTTTAGAAGATTGGAATTCTAAGCCCTATAATTCAAAAACCCTTTCAAATTCCAGTGCTTATCCTCAATATAACTATTATGATTATCAAGATGCATGGGAATATGCATTTCTTCTAAGAAACTTTGATCATTCTTGGTTTTTCCAATTTGATGAAGATTTTTCAAATATTTATCCAAGATGGTTTGTTAAATGGTTTAAATATATGGGAATTATTCCAGAAGCTTTTCCCAAAGAAATTTCAGAAGCACTTTCAAGATTTGTCGAGTATTTTCAACATGATGGAACACCTATTTTTGAATATACTTTACAGTTTATGAGTGTATTCAGAATTCCATGGATATGTTTATGGACTCATAATTTTCAAGAAGAAAGTCCTGCAGAAGTTTGTCCTCCATTGCTCTTCAGACAATACAGGTGCAAATGGTGGAATAAGTTTGTCATCACAAAAGCAAATTCTCAAGCAGTTACCAAGTATTATAAGGAACTAACTACTCAATATGAAAGAAGTTTAAAGTCTCTGATTCGAGATATCAAGGCCAGCAATGACGATCAAGAGTATATTCAAAGACTTTCAGATTGCAATTCTCCAGAAAATTTTTTAAAAATAGTCAATGAAATTCGACAGTCTCCATCCCCTTCAAAGCACTCATCTCCGGGGATGGAGATAATTATGTTTTTTTCCGACAAAGAACTGATGCGCGTAGTAATTAAGGATTTACCACGTGGCAAAAGGTTACGGTCGCCCTAAGACAATTGGCTTACGACAATAGTTCCGACATAAAGGATGACTATTCAAAAATATCGGCACGAGTGGCTAGGGAAAGTCTTCACAATTTTTGTGCGTATATCACTGAACTATATATTAAAAGATACTTGAGAAAACCGACGTTTAGTTATATGCAACAAATTTTGGAACATCACGCTGAATATCATGGTCTCCCCGGGATGATCGGTAGTTTAGATTGCATGAATCGGGAGTGGGAACTTTGTCCAACTGGTATGGCAAAGCTCTCACACAAGTGGAGATCATGGAATGCCGGTTATAATGCTTGAAGTGGTTGCATCACAAGATCTTTGGATCTGGCATGCATTCTTTGGTATGCCCGATTCACATAACGATATAAACGTTATACATCACTCCCCCCTATTCAATGATCTAATAAATGGTATTGGACCGAAAGGAACATTTTTTTGTAAACAGGGTTGAATACATGTAGGACCGAGTTTCGTGACCGAAACCGTGATTCGTGTGAGATCGGTTCAAGACGGGAGAGATTAGAGATAAACAAACAACTTCTTTGTATTAATCAGTAGTATAACATTACAAATCGGCCCGATTACATGATAACCGAACTAATACCAAAGGAGTATACATCCAGGGAGAGACCAAGTGGTGATCTCTCCCCCACACAATGAAGCTCACAGGGAACTCTCAAATGAGCTCCCCTTCTCTCTATTTGCAAATGAGACAAAGGGTTGGTATTTATACCCACACCCATTTGTCTAGCAAACACACATGGTCAAACAAATAACCCTCTCGTTTGACCACTTCAAACGAGCGGGTCAATACACGTTCGTTTGACCATTTCACTAACTATTACAAATTCAGCGTAAAATAATAACTAATCTATTCGACAAGCATCGGACACAAAATCTGCATCAACAAATTCCCCCTTGTCCGTTGCTGTCGAATGCTGAAAATGCAACTGCAATCGATCTTCAGTCAAGTATTCATCTTCTCTGTATTAACAAATTCCCCCTTGACCGATGATCCAGGTAAGTAGTATCTTGACGCTCCTTGTAAAATATTTCCCCCTTAAAGTACGCGTATCCGTGTTGGGTGTTGTGCAATTTCCTCAATTGACCGATCTTCCGCTGATCTTCCAATACTCCAACCGGCATTTGATAAGGGTTCCATTCTTTTAAAAACTGCATCAAGTCTTGATCTTGTCATAAGAACTCTATTTCATACAAGCATACTACATTGATAGAGATTTCTGGTGAACTGTCTTCTGTAAACCGTCTTTGTGGAATCGACCAAGTAATGCACTTTAATCTTCAGCATCAACACTCAGGAAAGTCAGCTAGACCAAGTGTATCCCTTGCAAGCTTAACCAAACGGCACGCTTAGTTGAACTACATCCAGATCTCATTGTCTCGCCTTTGTGAAGTTGACCACGTAATGCACTACAGATCTTCAGCATCAGTACTCAGGAAGTCAGCTTGACCAAGTACATCGTTTGCAAACTCAACGAATTGAGTTACCCCCAGATCCCTGTAAAATCCCAAAGAAACATCAAACCCAAAACCGAATCCTGCAGGTCTTCAGCCTTGAACTATCAGCTTTCATAAAGATTCCCCCAGGTCTTCAGTAAACAGCGCTTTGAAACAACTGTCGACTTTAGATACCTGTATGTTTCCGTGCAAAACCCTTCACGCTGGCTGGAGAATTAATTAAAATCCTCAAATATGTGTCTGTGCAAAACATTCAACGCCGAACCTTTAGTATCACCAGAAAATCACAAACTCTACCACCTGTGATTGCGTTTAGAAATTTACCGAAGAAATTCATCATACGTTTTATTCCCCCTTTCTTTGGTAAGATCTCTAAACCTTAACAGATTCCCTCCACTTCAAAGGAATTGTCGTCAACTTTCAAATGTTCACCAATTCCCTTCACTTAGCGGAACTGTCGTCAATCTTCACTGAATGTTCTCGGTTCCGAAAAATCATGAAAACGACTTTCTTCTTTGCATATTCTAGTTGAATAAGAACGTCCCCTAGTACCCCGTAGGATCCGACTTGTATCCCTCCAAAGACTTTGTGAACTCGTTAGGACCGGTATTGACATTCTAGGTTCATTCATTCGTTACCAAATGCGAGAATATGACAATAAACAAAAAGATTTCTTCGTTGCATATTCTGGTTGATAAAGAAATTTCGCCTAGTACCCCGTAGGATCCGACTTGTATCCCTCCAAAGATTTTGTGAACTCGTTAGGACCGGTATTGACATTCCAGGTTCATACGTTCGTTTTCAAATGCGAGAATATGACAATAAACAAAATGCTTTCGGACATTTACGAATAACCGATAACAATCATAAACATTGACGTGCGGAAGTGAACATACCGTTTTGTTTTTGGCCCATAGTAGTCAAGTCACCATAATTTGACGTTTGCATCGGTAACCGAGACTACCCCACATTTTTCAAAAATCAAGTTTTCATCATCTCTTGTTTTCATCATGCCGCATCATCCCGCGCGCTCCCAAATTCGTACGAATTTGATGTTGAGATTTGGAAGCCCGGTTCAAATAATCTTCGCGAACACCCGACCCCCACTTTGTAAAAGGATTGATGGCATCAAAATTCTTTGGATTAATTTTGAAATCCCACACAAATTAATTTCACAACTTAGTGGCCCAATATTGTTGTTTTGTAAAGAATGAGATGCTGGCCCAAGTTGCAAACTAAAATCCAATTCACTTTGTAATATATGTCATCGGCCCATTATCCATGAAACTTTCTTAAGGTGGGCCCAACAGAAACCCTATCTGCCAAACAAATAAGGTGTCGACATCCACCTTGTACCGCAGACATCATCTTCGTGGTCACTCACTATCTGCGATTCACACATCAACCTTGAAGCATAACAACAGCTGATCAATCCTGGAGCCGACAACAACCTGGTACAACCTCCATCATCCTTAATTTCACCCTTTGATGAATAACAGAAGCAGCAATCATCTTATTCAAACTCTCTGCGATACAATCAGCAGCATCCAGAACCCTTTCTGTGTCTTCGATACCCAAAGAACCAAAACCCCAAATGAAAAACCAGTTCAATCATCGATTCACACCTACTAACCCCCAAATCGGTTGGTACCCTCAAACACACCAGCCGATAATCATCATCTCTGTCTCTCTTTCTCAGCGATACCAGCTGAAACCTCTTTCTTCTTCGATGAACAATCAACAGCGGCCACCATCTATTTTGTACAGAGACCACCTCGTTAATTTCGTCTCGGAAGACATTATCATCGCCGGAAGACATCATCATCTTCTTCGATATCCAATAAGCAGCAGCTGAAAGACTTGGGGCGCCGACGAAAGGACTAGGGGAGCCGACGAAACAACAGAGACGACAAAACTGATTTCTTAATGTTGGCCGACGAAACAGATCTCTGGTCGACGAAACAGATTTGAAGTGTGTTGAACGACGAAACGGATCTTGAATTCTTGTCGACGAAACAGAATGATGTCTGAAGTCGACGAAACAGGATCTGTTTCGCCGAAGGGTTTCGTTTCGTCATGGGAAGTGGGGTTTCGTCGGAAACCCTAAAATTTCTTTAACAGCCGCCAAGAACATCAAGAACAGAGCCACTGTTTATTCCCAGATATGAAGAAAAATCTTTAGAAACAAGATGAAAACTTGATTTGTTTGGTGTAAAACAGAAAAACTAACACTCGTATATGTTCTGTTTCAGCTAGATCTGAATATCTCGATCCAGATCTGGGTTTTTCTCCATTTTCACCATTTTTACATCTTGAACAAAAAGCACAAAAATCACAGATCTAGAGCACATGTGATTTAGTAAACGGTTAGATTTACTAAATCGGGCACCATGGCTCTGATACCAATTGTAGGTCCGTTTTGAGACCGAAACCGTGATTATCATGATTATGTTCATAGACGGGAAGATTAGAGACGGATAAAAGTACTTACTTGTATAGATTTGTAAAATAACATAACAAGCCGGCCCGATTAACAAGCTAACCGAACCATACCAAAGGAGTACACATCCGGGGAGAGACCAAGTGGTGATCTCTCCCTGGTGAGGTCAGAGACCTCCTAAAACTTCCAAGTGTTTGAAATGACAAAGGGTTGCTATTTATAGCTACACCCCTTTGTCTTTCAAACACACACGGTCAAACAAATAACCCTCTCGTTTGACCACTTCAAACGAGCGGGTCTATACACGTTCATTAGACCGTTTCACTAACTATTACAAATTCAGCATAAAATAAATCTAATCTATTCGACAAGCACCGGACACAAAATCTGCATCAACAATACAAGTATGGGTGCTATCTTGTTGATGGAACTTACCCTGATGATGTTTTTGTGAAATCATTTTCAAGAGATGAAACCCTAGATCCTAAAAGAATAAAGTTTAACAAAGTTCAGATGACGGCACACAAAGACATCGAGCGAGTATTTGGTGTTTTGTAGAAAAGGTGGCGCATTTTGAGCATGCCTTGTCGATTGTATGAAAAAGATCAAATAAGAAACGTGATGTACGCGTGCATCATTCTATAGAACATGATTTTAGAGGATGACTATTATGGCGAAGAGCCCGAATCAAATAACGAAGACATTAGTGACGAAGAGAGAACGCAAAACCAATATCTAATCGAGTCAAGAAAAATAAATTCAAACCATCGAGCTGATTTGGTAGCACATGTCTCGACACTTCCTAGATTCGACTCCAATGAAGATGAAGATAGAGATGGAGATGGAGATGAAGATAAAGATGCAGATGAAGATGATTGAATTTTTTTTGGTGATGTAATGTATTTTTTTATTGTAGTTATTTAATATAAATAAAATGTGTTTTTAAAATTATTTACTGAATTCTATGATTAATATAAAAAGAAAAAGAAATTTAGGTGCCACATGGCAATCCAACGCCGCCTAGCCACGCCCCTACCACACCTCACTTTTTTGGTTGTGGACTGATGGAGCTCACACCAACCACGTGTCGAGCAATGCCCCAACACAAACCCCTCCACTCCTCATAGTCTAAAGTTAATCATCTCACCACAACGGATATGTTAATTATACATGGTTTTTGCAAACAGATGCACAATATAAGTAATGAATTAATGTTACAGTTAAATATACGTAAACATGCATAGGGAACATTTAGTGATGGTATGAACACAAAAGATTATCTTCCTTTGGTTTTCGTGTTTTTTAAAGATGTTATGTAATAGTTTAGCTTCTTTTAGGGTGTACGGGTGGGTTAGGAAAGAGACATCGGCAATGTGTTTGCCAATAGGCAACACTCCCGCTGTCTAATTTTGTTGCACCGAACACTCATAAATCGGTGGAAGTTTGCTGAGTTGAAAAGTGAACATTGGAGCCATCATTTGACCGTTGGAGCATTTAATTGAACGGTAATATTACCGTTATTATTCCAAAATATTTTTTTTTATAAACCACACACATTTTAAACAAATTCACACCAACCCACATCCTCATTCTCCAAATCTATTCTATTTTTTATAATGGTGGAAGAAATACATATTTTATTCCTACCCGATAACAGTGATTCATCCGATAGTAGCATAAGTTTTTTTCCAAAAACTCATCGACAAAACTGAACTACAAGACACGGGCACATCTAGTAAGAAATGTTATGTTAGTCGTGGTCACGAGAGTGGCCACGAAATCCTTATGGCGGATTATTTTGTCGAGGAACTAATATATTACCAAGAAATTTTCCGTCATTGGTTCCGTATGTCAAAAAGTTTGTTTCTAAAATTTGTGAGCGACGTGAAGAGGGCGTAGATGCGAGAATGAAGAAGAGTTTAACCCGTTGCAAAAAGTTACATCGGCTATTAAACTACTGTAACACTCCAGACGAGAACGACGAGTATTTACATATGGCCGAAAGGACTTCCCGTGAGTGTCTACAATATTTCTGCGAAATGGTATGTAAAATGTACGCTCCCGAGTTCTTACGTAGGCCAACAGGCCACGACATGACGCTTTTGTACCGAGCTCATGAGGACAAACATCATCTTCCTAGTGTGGTGGGTAGCCTTGATTGCACCCATTTCGTATGGAGAATGTGTCCCACAAAGTTTCGGGGCCAATATATGAGAGGAAATCACCGTAACCCTACGGTTATGCTCGAAGTGGTGGCCTCTCAAGATGTGTGGGTTTGACATGCTTTTTGCGGTCCACTAGGTGCACAAACGACATCAATGTGCTTCACCAATCGTCATTATTTCAAACTGAACGTAATGGAACGGCCCCAAAATGTCCATTTTACGTTAACAACCACTTATACAAACGTGGTTACTATCTCGTGGATGAAATATACCCTACATGGTCTGTGTTTGTCAAATCATATCCATATTCTCACGAAGTGAACGAAAAAAAGTTCAAGAAGCAACACGAGGCGGCAAGAAAAGACGTGGAATGGGATTTTGGTGTTTTGAAGTCAAAATGGGGAATAATGAATCGGCCAATGCGTGCTAAGAGTGTGAAAAAAATTAGGCCCGTCTTGAATTCGTGTATTATTTTACATAACATGATTTTAAAAGACGACGGAAACGCGATAGCACCGGTACACATTCGGGATCCTTCAGTCGAGCCCGCACTCGATGACATTGTCTTATATGAGCTTATGGATGAAGATACGCATTGCAGACTAAAACATGATCTAGTTGAGCATCTCGAAAGAATGGATTTACCACACATATTGGTGGATTCCGACGAAGAGTAGTTAATTTATTTATTTATTGTAATGTACTTTTATTAATTAAGTTTAAAAAATATGGTTTGCCTAATCTCAATTTAGACATACACCCCTTGTAATTTTTGGGTAATAGGCAAAAAGTTTAGGCAAATTACATGGCATAATTCAATAGGTGGGGGGAACCTTTGCCTAAAGAGGTTAGACATGCACCCCTTTCACCCTTATAATTATCATTCGCTATGCTAAATATTACATCTATAGTGGATTTAGTTTTCGTGTTTTTTAAAGATGTTATGTAGTAGTTTAGCTTCTTTTATAATCATCATTCGCTATGCTAGATATTACATCTATCAGTGGATAATAATCATATTATATATCATTACAAGGTTTTACTTAAAATTATATTTTTTAAAACTGCTGCACACATACACGCTCTCCAATTCTACAAAAATACCTAAAATGTATACAAACATACATCACGATAAGGTTTGAATCCTCACAACTTGAAAGGGATTCATCAATGCAATTAGACCAAAAACCTCTTGACAAAAAAATTATATGATATTAAAGCGCAACATAATGTTTCTTTTGCTACATCACCTAATCTTAGTATGCTTTCAATTACTATATAATACAAAAACCAACTTGGGTTATGTCCCCCTCTTTAAACATCGCGTCTATCCCTCTCCCACCGTTTAAGATTAACCCACTTTTCTATCTTTACGTTATCACTATCTCACCATTTAAAGATTAACCCACTTTTCCACCGTTTACTTCATTTGACAAAACACAACTACCAACAAAACTACATCAGATTGATATCAAATCTTCCACCGCCCCGTCCATTTAATTCCATCGCTCGAATCCTATGGTCTACCGTTTCAATTTACATTATATATTTTCAGAAGACAGTCGCGTTCGTTCATATGTATGTGGGGATGGTTTTTTTTTTTTGAAAGGTAAATTTCATTAACACAAAACCGCCAACCCAAATCGGGCCGACGAAACAAAACACACAAGACTAATTACATATTAACAAATGAACACCATTCCTCTCAACCTATGCCTTTATGCTTGGATCTATTTGAAAACCAAAAGAAACTTAAAGCCTTAACTTCACTAACTATGTTTTCAATTCTTTTCGAGGAGTTTGTGAATCTCGCGTTATTCCTAGCATGCCATATACTCCAACCCGCAATAATGAAATACCTTGAACCGCATCCTTCTTCCTTTCCGAAACGTTGAGATTTTTGAACACTACGAACATATCCTGTATCGAGAAAGCGTATATGAAGCGGATCTTGCACCATGAGCTTATGCAATTCCAAATGTTGGCAGCCGTATAACAAGAAATGAAAACATGTTCAGCCGATTCCTCACTAGTTCTACAGAAAGAACACAAAGAGTCTTCGACAAGAACGTTCCTTTTCTTTAAAGCTTCCACCGTCGGGATACTATTCAAAAGGGTCCTCCACACGTAGATGTTACATTTTGCGGGAACCAATTTGCACCATTCTAGGATGAAACCATGATCGGCGGTATCATCGGATCTCAATAATTGTTTAACAGACTTGACTGAAAAGCAACCTCCCGAATCTGCGACCCACTTCCACCGGTCCTTGACCGATGATAGCTGAACATCATTGAGCAGAGCCGTAATCTGACCGAGACGGTGCAGCAGACCCGAAGCATCAATCTGCGATCTCCAGCTCCATTCCAACACCTGCGAAGAAGCTTGATTTTTGATCATGTCCGCAATCTTGCATTTTTTATTCGTTTCCATGCTGAACAAATCTGGGAACTTAGTTTTTAGAGGTTCGTCGATGAGCCAAGTGTCTAACCAAAAGAGAAAGTCTTCACCGTTTCTAGTGTTAATAACCAATTTAGCTATATTATTCCATTTCCCGGATAGAGATTTCTTAAATGGTAAACACTCCCATCCCACTCTAGTCACATGTAATGCGTCAATAACTTTTCTCCATAAGTTATCTTTCTCCGATTTATACCGCCATCCCCATTTTACCAAGAGGGCCGTGTTAATTTCTTGTAATTTGTTCAATCCGTGTTAAGATCGGAGGCCCTCATGATAGTGTTTGTTTGTGTAAATTGTATAATCAATAGAGATGAACAGAGTTTAAGTGCAGCGGAAATGAATAACAAACTTTGTAAACACAATCAAGGAGAAAATAGTTTTGAGAAAGCATATGCAATTCATCTAGTCAAAAGATTTACAATAAGAATCAAATGATTACAGATATGCTTACATACTAAGCTCCCCCTCGGCCAGATGCCCCAAGGTTGGATTGTACAAGATGAAAGGATTGAATTGAGGAGAAGAACTCTCTCAAAACGAATCAAATATAACAGTACGGAGAACTGCTCCATTTATAGACAAACCAAACCGCTGATGCATCTCAGCTGACGTCACCATGAAAGCGACGTCTAACAGCCTAACAACCTGTATCTACTGTTCTTATACAAACACTGCTAAACCTAACAACTGACAATACATAAGACAGATAATATACTGAACTACTGCTCTCTCTATTCATCAGTGCTTTCATCAAGGATGATCAGTCCTTGACTGGGCAGTGATTTGTCATCAGCAGTTTATACCAGCAGTGCTTAGTTTCCAGCAGTCTTCTAGGCTTCATCAGTAGTTATTTAGAGCAGCAGTTGTATCCGGGCAGTGGATATAAGACCATCAGTTGTTGTAATCACTTTCAAGGGAGAAGACTTAGTGTAAATAGCTGCTTATTGTGAATCCACTGTTGTGATCAGGTTTTGGCTTTACATTATCTGTTCCTCTGGTAGGGTTCAATCCCAACAATCTCCCCCTGTAACAGATAATGCCAAAACCTGTCATTATTCTGGATCTTTATTACTCATCAGAAGTTCCCTTGCTTTTCTTTTAAATTCTTCTTCAAATTCTTTGGAACTTGTGTCATCTTCATCCCGGCACAGTGTAAGTTCAAGGAGATCCTGCAAATCTTCAACACTAAGGCCTAGTGCTTCTTTCCTTGATATGTACTTCACTTCGCCATTGGATCTGACCAAGGTGAATACGTGGGTCTTTTGATCAGACATCCACTTTAGTACTTTTAAACCCAATGGGTTTCTTGGGAGAGATTTATTCAATGATGAGTTGGGGGATGTTGGCCTTGTGAAAACTTGCAGACTTTCAGACATTCTTTTGAAGGCCATTTCAATAACATTGTTTGCTGCAGCTATGTCTTCTGCAGTTTCCTTCTCTATCTGCTCCTGTCTCTTTTGTTGATCTAGCTCAATGTCTGAAACTTCTGAGATAGATGGTGATGCAGGTTTAGTTAATACCTTCTTAAAAAGGTTTTGAAGTTTTTCCGAGTTCTCTTCTTTTAGACCCATTTTCATGATGGTTTCTTTGAAGTACTCAACTTCCTTCTTCTTTACCTCTTCACTGGTCAGCTGTTCTCCTTCTTCTCGGTTTGTAGCAAGAGTAGACCGGAATAGTGTTTTGAGGCTATCTATCTGCTGTTCAAGCTTCATCATATGTTCATGCTTCTTTGAGGTGCCTGAAACAGTTATCTTCCTTTTCTTCAGCCTTTCATAGGCTTCATCAGTTTGCTGCTTTGACCATTTTGATATGGCATTTGCAGTGTCCACCTTTGCATCCACCAGCTCCTGTTTCTTTTTCTTGTACTCAGTTGTTTGGTCATTGATGAATTTTTTGTATTTACTCCAATTTGGAGCATTCTTCTTCTTTTTAGGATCGCTCTTGATTCTATCAATCCTATCAGCTTCATGCCTTAAAAGCACTATTGGCCATTCTTCAAATTGGTTTTCTTCAGCAGGATAAAATTTTTCTTGCATTATGTATGCAAGAAGTTTTCTTCTCATCTGTTTTCGTTGTTCTGCCTTTTCTTTGCTCAGCTCATGTGCAAAATCTTTTATTAGATCGACTTTTGTGAGCAAAAGTTCCAATCTTTCAGCAATGGCTTCATCACCTTGACCTTTACATTCAACCTTGGCTCTTATCTTAGCCTGTCTTACTTTAAGTTCAAGATATTCATCCATGTCTTCTGGAACCATGAAGCCAACAATTGAAGAAAATATTCTGTTTGAAGGATCATCATCATTGTAGAATTGCCTCATCTCATTTTTTATAGCTTCCAGTTCTAGCGGATATCTTGCAGCAGTGGGATCATATTGGTCCTCATCTGGCTGAGTAAGTTTTCTTTTTCTGGTGTAGAGCTTTGCTGGTTGTGATGTGAGACTGGTGGAAACAGTGGTGGATGACTGACTAACAGCTGTTGAAACAACTGGTGTCTCAACATCTGTTGTCATTACAACTGCTGATATGTCAGCAGATGTCTTCTGCTTTTGAGCACGGGATGAAAGTGGTGAGGTAGTTTTTGATGGT